>OZJO01008037.1:0-12886 GCA_900406225.1 Acrobeloides nanus
TATCTCGCATAACTGCATTAACTTTTTGTGTATGAAATGGAGAAGATTTTTTGCTACATATAAAAGAAGTTTTACACACTTATAATAACACTATTTTTGTATTATAACAATTTTTATTATAGATCTTTTAAAGGACCAGGCCACTTAGACAAAGGTGCTCATAATTTGTAAATATTCGGAAAATTCATGAAAAATGGAGCATGTTTTGATTTTAAGACATGTGTTGAATCGTTCTCCTCGCCGAGGTAATTGCTTTTGAAAAAACTTTTCAAAATTTCAAAAAATTTTGTATATTACAACGAAAACTTGTACATTACGAGAAAATGTGAGATAGAAAAAACCAACTTTTATAGCTACCTTGAAAGTTTAACTAAAAATAAATGATGGCATATTTTTCAGCTCGACGAGACGAATAAAATGATACCAAAATTATCAAATTTAAAAATTTGTTGGGTTATTGAAACGAAAGCCCTGATCATGTTTTCGTTTTAATAACCCAAAGCAATTTTCAAATTTGTTAATCTTCGTATCATTTTATTCGTCTCGTTGAGCTGAAAAATATACCATCGTTTATTTTTAGTTCAACTTTCAGAGTAGCTGTAAAAATTGGTTTTTTTCTTATATTTTCCATAATGTACATGTTTTCGTTGTAATACGGAAACTGTTTTGAAGTTTTGATAAATATTTTCAAACGCAATTATCTCAACGAGGAGAACGATTCAATACATGCCGTAAAATTTTTTTGAATTTCCCGAATATGTACAAATTATGGGGCACTTTTTTTCTGAGTGACCTGGTCCTTTAAAGGTCTATGCTGCGTGCCTATAGTTTTAGGTGTAAAAATTTGTAAAATTCGCTAAAAATGGAGGTTAAAAAGAACCCCTCCATTTGTGAGGAATTGATTCCATGTGAAAGAGCATAAAATTCTGATCATTTTTTGCTTTTGGATCACTACTTGAAAATCTAATGGTAAATAGATACAGTAGCGGACAAAAAAAATGCATCACCCCCCCCCCAATTTCCATGCTTTCAACGATTTATTGTTTTTATATTGCAAAATTTTGTTCTTTATTGCGAAATTTTGTTTTTTTTTCGAGATTTCTTGAAATTTTACTGCATTTTAAGCCAGAATAATGCCACAAAAGCATAAATCCGAGGAAATCAAAAAGCTGATCGTAGAGGCAAAGCAAAACGGAGGAAATTGGGGGGGGGGGGATGCATTTTTTGTCCGCTAGTGTATGAGCAAAAAAAAGTTCAAACGAGTTTGAACATTGAAACGAAGGGATTGAATTTTAAAAAATTTCAGTTTTTGCTATAAAGTTTAGGTTTAATTAAAAAAAGAAAAGCGTCACTTTTCATAGCTCAATATGACGAATAAAATAACACCAAAATTATTGAATTTGAAAATAGTTTTGGGTTATTGAAGCGAAAACCCTGATTCATGTTTTTCGTTTCAATAACCCAAGGCAATTTTTAAATTCGATAATTTTGGTGTCATTTTATTCGTCTTATTGAGCTATGAAAAGTGACGCTTTTTTTCTTTTTTAATTAAACCTAAACTTTATAAGCAAAAAGTGAAATTTTTTTAAATTCAATTCTTTTGTTTCAATGTTCAAACTTTTTTGAACTTTTTGTTCATAACTTTTTACGGTTAGATTTTCAAGTAGTGGTCCAAAAGCAAAAAATGCTCAGAATTTTATGCTCTTTCACATGGAATCAACTAAGTATAAACTCTATCGATATTCAATTCTTATATTTTGCTACTGTTTTTGCCATCGTGTTATCTAATTTTCATTAATTTTTTATCATTAAACCATATTTTAGAATGGCAAAAATCCTACTTGGGGTTTTGACTATTTTTTGCTGCTCAATTTTAACACAATGTCTATGGCCATTTTCATGGATTTTCTATTGTAAATACAATGAATGTTGTGACAAACGATGGGTCAGAGAAGAATTTTCAAGCGGTAAATATTTTTTTATATAAAAAAGTTGATAAAAATTCAGATCTGCGCTCTAATGTTTCAAGGAAACTGTATGGGCAACATATAGCCGAAAAAATTGTGTATAATGCTATAGATATACGATTGAAAGAAAAGTATGTGATCAAGCAGGGATTTCGGTACCAGTCCAGTGGGAAAAAAAGTTGCCATTTTTTGTTGCCAAATTCTGAAAGTTCATGAAAAATGGAGCATTTTTTGTTTTTACGGCATGTTTTGAATCATTATAGTTTTCGAGATAATGGCGTTTGAATTTTTGAATTTGTATACATGTTTTCGTTGTAATACATAAACTTTTTTGAATTTTAATCGATTTTTAAAATTTTCATAAAATGAACATTGTAGATATTTTTATAGCTAAATGAGATGAACAAAATGACACCAAAATTATCCAATTTGAAAATTGTTTTGGGTTATTGAAACGAAAAACATGAATCAGGCTTTTCGCTTCAATAATCCAAAACAATGTTCAAATTGGATAATTTTTGTGTTATTTTGTTCGTCTCATTTAGCTATAAAAAATTCCTACAATGTTCATTTTATGAAAATTTAAAAAATCGATTTTTTCGCAAAAATTCAAAAAAGTTTGTGTATTACAACGAAGAGCTTGTAACAAATTCAAAATTTCAAACACAATTATCTCGAAAACTACAACGATTCAGAATTTACTGTAAAAACAAAAAATGCTCCATTTTTCATCAACTTTCCGAATATCAACAACAATTGGCAACTTTTTTCCCACTGGATTGATCCTTTAAGAGTATCGGGATTTCTATTATCCATTTTAGGAAGCATCGAAAAGCGCTTGTTCTCTCGTTTCAAGGCACTGCTGGAGTCGGCAAGACTTATTTCAGTGAACTGATCTCGGCAGCAATGTTCAAAAAAGGCATGAATAGTATTTATGTAAATCAGTTGATTGTCACACTCGTATTTCCATATCCAGAAGAGCTCAAGACTTATCAAGTATTTCCAAATTTTACAAGTGATGCTCTATTTTTCCTAACTTAGAATCAACTGCGCAAATGGATAATTGGAAATATTACAGCTTGTCCAAAAACCATTTTTATTTTTGATGAGTTCGACAAGATGCCCATTGATTTGGTTGATACCATAACACCTTTTGTGGATAATTTTGCCAGTGTTGGAGGAGTAGATCCTAGGCAAAGCACTTTTATTTTAGTGCAGTATGTTTTTTATTTATTTGGTTAATTTCAACTAATATATAGCAATTCTGGTGGTAACCACATCATGAAAAGGACATTGGAATTGTACCAGCAGAACAAGAAGAGACAAGATTTTGAACTTTTCCATTTTGAGACAATTGTGAAAGAAGCAGCGTATCAAAATGGTTTGGAATTTTTATTTTAAAAAATAATGAAAAATTCATCAAAAATCGAAAAAATTTGTTAAAAATTGAAAAATGGCTAAAAATTAAAAAATTGTCAAAAATTGAAACAATTGAAAAAATGTTCAAAAATTGAAAAATTTTAGGTGCACTTAAAAACTCGCAACTGATCAAAAAATCCTTGATAGATCACTATGTTCCGTTTCTACCATTGGAAGAAGTTCATGTGAAAAAATGCATTCAAGATTACGTTGAAGAAAACGATCACCTCAAATTGAATAAACGCCAAATCAATTGTATTATTAGCTATATACCAGTAAGAGAATTTCAGTCATGCCTACAAGGGGCATAATCAGAGGCTATGCCCCTTGTGGGAATTTTTCTAGGCGAAGAATTTCATGTTTCGGGAATACGCGCAAAAAACCCCTAGACTGCCAGTTTTCATGCGAAAATTCGAGTTTTTTCATTTTCGCTTCAATACACCCACTCCCTTCCCTGAATCAGGGTCAGAGCAGCCTTTTCATAGTTCAGGAATACGCGCAATCGATTCTCCGCCTAGAAAAACCCCTAGACCACAGATTTTCATGCGAAAATTCGAATTGTTTCATTTTCGCTTCAATAACCCACTCCTCCCCTGAATCAGGGTCACGATGACTTAAGTCCCTCCCGACGCCGCTAAAGAAAAATTTAAACATAAGAGCTCATTTATGTTTTTTGATATTTTTCCGACTTTTTAAAGTTCAACTCCTTGTCGCAAAATCCTGGGCTCCTTGTTCTTTTTGAAAAATTTTAAAAAATGTAATTTCTAGTTTGAAGAAGATATCTTCTCCAAAAGTGGATGCCGTCAAGTTGAAGAAAAAGTGCGGCTAGTTTTGAAAAAGTAAATTTTTTATTTACCTGCTTACACCCACCCCTTCCCTGAAGCAGGGTTAGGGCAGCTTTTTCATGGTTTTTTTTCTATTTGTTTGTTTTTATAGCCCAAATATCGAATGTGAGCCTCGTCAAATCAAAAAGCCAAATGAAAATTCTTCACCTCCACAAAAGCAAACTGCTTCTACACAAACTGATTTCGATGAGGTTTAAAAAAGGACCGGTCCAGTTTTGAACAAAATTTTTTAAAAGAAAGTTCAAGTTGGGGCGATCAACTTTCGCATTGGAAGTAAATTCTAATTCACCAACCCTGAAGAGATAAATGCGAAACAAAATTGCATTGAAAATTTGAACGTTTTTGTGTATTGAAGCGAAGGGATTGAAATTCCTGATTCAAGAATTTTGTATTAAAACAAAATGTTTTAAAAATCTATTTTTACAAAGATTATAAAAATGTAAATTTTATAATCTTTGTAAAAATGGATTTTTTTCAAACATTTCGTTTCAATACAAATTCTTGAATCAGGAATTTAAACAGCATCAACCCCTTCGCTTCAATACACAAAAACGTTCAAATTTTAATGCAATTTTGTTTCGCATTTATCTTTTCAGGATTGACGAATTAGAATTTACTTCCAACGCAAAAGTTGGAAGTAAACTTGAACTTTCGGAACTAGTATCGATTAGGTATCCCACTGAACGTGAAATTCAATTTTGAGCAAAAATTTTGATTTTTGAGCTTCCTTTTAAAAAATTTTGTTCAAAACTGGACTGGTCTTTGAATGTATTTTGAAATTATATCAATAATATAAATTTGAGGATTTTGAAACGGAAGATCAGCCAAGCCCATGGGATAAATTCAAAGAATATTGGTTAACACCGCTTATTCTACTAGGTGTTGTTTTGGTATCAATTTGGCTACTACGTCTTGGTAGTCGTGGAGCATTTGTGTTCATTTTTATTTCATTTGGCTTTTACATTCAATACATGAAGAGATATCAAGTAACAACAGTTAAGAAAAATCTTGCGCTAGAAAAAAATTCAGGAAATCTTGGCAAATCGAGTTTTTGAATCATTAAGAGACGATCCTTGTAAGAAACAAGAATATGGCACAGCAACTCTTTTGTTTACAGGCTTATGGAATAGCTTGTTTTCGATTCGAGACAAGGACCCATGCTTAGTTCGAATTGAAGTAAATCTTGCGTTGTTTGCCTCTATGAAACTATTTGGAGCTACTTCGGCTCTTGTACCCCATTGAACATGGTCTAAAATCGAAAAATTTTATTTATCAAAAATGACCCCATAGGGGGTAATTTTATGCGGGGAATCGATTGTGCGCATTCCCGAACTCTGAAAATGCTTCCCTGACCCTGATTCAGAGAAAAATTGTGTCTTTGAAGCGAAAATGGTGATTTTCGCATTTTCAAAAACCCAAGTTTTTCTCTGTAAAATCCAAGTTCCCGGACCCTGAAAATGCTTGGATCAGGGAAGCATTTTCAGGGTCCGGGAATGCGCGCAATCGATACAGAGAAAAACTTGGATTTTTGAAAAAAATGATCATTTTCGCTTCAAAAACACAATTTTTTCCTGAATCAGGGTCAGGAAAGAATTTTAAGGGTTCGCGAATGTGCGCAATCGATTTCTCGCATGAAATTACTCCTAGGGAGAAATAAAATCTTCGATTTTAGACCACGTTCAATGGGATATAAGAGAGCTGAAGTAGCTCCAACAATTTGTAGAACGCTATGAAAAACCCGGTTTATGATGTGGCAGTAGAAGAAGTGATTTCAAGCATGCTATCCACTTTCATTCTTACTCCTTTATCCCACATTGGGTTACATTTGAATAAGTTTTTGAACGAATTTTACAAGGAAACTCCACTTTGGCTTGTTGGAACAAAAACCATTTTACTCATCTTTTTCACTATTTTATCCCTTCTAGTTTGCATTATCGTTCTTTATTTTATTCTAACTTCAATTTTTGCACCACATCATCGTGGTAAGCTTTTTTGATCCTTTTTGTCGAATTGGCGCAACTGGGAGAACTGCAGGATTGTGACTTGATGGTCGAGGGTTCGAATCTAGGGGCGAAAAAGTGGTACCACCTACCCATCTAATTTTTTTGGCTATATTGAACCTAATTTTTTTCAAAAATTCAATTTTTTCAAAATTTAATTTTTTTCAAAAGTTCAAATTTTTTTGAATTTTTTGAAAATTGAATATTTTGAAAATTTGAATTTTTTGAAAAAAACTAGGTGCAATATAGCCGAAAAAATTATATGAGTGGTGTGGGTGGAACCACCAACCATCCATGGGTGGTACCACCCGCCACCACCCTGGGTGGTGGATGTGGGTGGTACCATCTACTTTTTCGCATCCTGTTCGAATCTCACCCTTGTCCAAAAGTTTTTTGTAACTTTCAAAATTGTTCCAAATTTTTCTAATAACTGAGATTTTAGGTCAGCCACTGGGGCAAGAACAACTTCAACAAAATAATCACCAAACGCAACGAGTTCAAGCTCCTAACGGTCAACCTACAAACCAAAAATCTCTTCAAGGGCCATCGCCAAATCCACAAACACCCCTAGGTCAACAACAACCAAATCGACAGCATCAAGAGGCACAAGATCCAAATCAGTTCTCTATTCATCATAGTCCTCGACTAGCTAAAAATCTCAACAACCAGTCGCAAAATCAATCACATTCTGTGAATTCTAGCAAACAAGTTCAGCCTGTACAAAATCAGACTGTAAGAGGCCATACAGATATTATGTTATCATGTTGGGGGTGGGGGGGGTCATCCCTCATCACAAAAAGTTGATAACGCTAGTCATTTTTGATAACGTTGGGGAGGGGGAATAAAAAAATCCGAAAAAATTGATAACATAATATCTGGACAGCCCCTAAGTCAATAAAATAAAGAGCATCAACTGAAATTTTTCAGATTCATGTTGGTCAAGATGAGCAACAATCAAAATCCTCAATTGCTGTTCATCCATCAATCAACGAGTTGGCGACAAAAGGGACGATGCCAGAATTTTTGGAATCGCTTGAACAACATCAAGACTCAACTGGCTCTAGGCGAAGCTCTATGAGTTCCGAATTTTTCAAGGTTCCCGAATCAACTTCTGGCTATAATCTTGGCGAAGAAGATGATGATTTTGATATGGGTGCTAGTCATATTGGTGCTAATGAGCTTGTTAATTGATGCATTCATTATTTCGGGTTTCTTTTTTATAACAACTTTTTCATGTTAATTTATATGCCATAAATGTTTCATATTGGGTTGTTTCATAAGTAGCTTAGACTTAGGCCTAGACCTAAGCCTAAGATTGTTCCAAAAATGTTCGCATTTTTTACATGAAAAATTTTTCGGACCCGAAAATTTTTTTCTAAAAATTTAAAAACCATATTTGTAAAAAATGTACATTTTTTGCGAATATGGTTTTTAAATATAGATGATTCATTCTTGATAGTTTGCAATACGAATTCGAGATAAAAAATGATGATAGACTTGATCCAAATTAGACACTATTACCAACCTTACTTAAAAATCATATTTTTGAAATAACTTTGTCTAGTATCATTAGATTGTCTTGGTATAAAAACATTTTTTGTTCTACTCAACGGTACCAACAACTTGGTCTGCTCGGATTTTTGATTTGAAGGAAAAAATTTTTTTCCTTATGGCGGGGTTGATGTGCCGCGGGGATTCCATCAAGGCTTCGGAAACCGAACTTAGACGCTCCGGGCCCAACATTGCTTAACTTTCAAGATCGGACGGTCCGGCGGCGTACTGAGAGAACTATGCTTCCTCAAGGGGCACTAAATCGAGGTTTTACTGTATACGTATTTCAACATATGGTGCCCAGATGTCGAGAAATCATGTTGACCCCTCCTAGACACATGTTCCTAGAGCTCATGCTGTTTGCTCCTAGACGCATGTTTCTAAAGCTTATGCTGTCTGTTCCTAGACACATTTCCTTCAAGGCTGAGCCGAAACAGCTCTAACCAGAACCGAAACATTTTCCGGAACAGCCAAAATAACTGGAGCGTTCCGGAACCGGAACGCCAATTTTTTTTTTAAATTTCGATATTTTTTCAAATTTTTGCTAATTAAACAAAATTTAGCAAAATTTAATCCCATTTTATCAAATTCATTAATTTTTTGACTCACAGAATTGATAAGTGTGTTTATATAAGCAAATCGATTTAGTTTTCTTTAAAATTTGTTAATTAAAAATTGAATAAAAACTATGTCAAATTTTACGAAAACATTTTACGAAAATATTCCCGAAAACGATCATTACATCATTCGGAAAATCTTTCTTTTTATATTTTTTTTATTTTCAAATATTGCTTGGATCATCTCATTCCTTATGAATGTTTTATTATTGATTGTACTTATCAAGGTAATTTGGAGTTTAAAGGGGTTTGTATTTTGCGAACATTTGGGAGAAAAAATTTTTGTTCGTAAAAATGACCCTATTGGGGGTAATTTGATGCGAGGCATCGATTGCCCGCACTCCCGAAGCGAAAAACGCCATCTTGACTAAGTTTTCGTGAAAAATTGCCTATTGTTTCGCCTTTTTTCCGGCTACTAGAGCTCGACCGCCGTCTTCCGATGGTCGTGGACTACGTGAACCGCTACGCCGCACCACGAATTCACGACGAGAATTTATCGCATTATTATCACGCTGCATTTTTAAAATTGCTTGCTGAAAATTCCGGGTTGCAAAAGGGAATGGGGGAAAAGAGCGACGAAAAAAGATGAAAAAAGCGAAAAAATAGGCAAATTTTCACGAAAACTTGGTTAGGGTACTCATAAACCGTTGGTGCGCGCAAAAAACACTGTAAGCCGTTGGCGCACACCGGCGTTGGCGCGCGCCAACAATTTTTATCGCGCACCAACGCAGTTTCTGCACAAAAAATATAGTTTTCTTGCAAGATTTTGTGGAATTTTTCATTTTTGGACAATTTCTGAAGATTTTTGCGCAAAATTCGACATTTTTCTGACGCGCTAACGGCATTTTCTTGTGTGCCATCGGCTTTTTCGCACGCGCCAACGCCTTTTTCCCGCGCGCCAACGATTTTTCTTGCGCAAATGTTCATTTTCATATGAAATTTTGGTTTTCTTTCCCATTTTTGAGCTTGTTTTCGGCTTACAGTGTTTTTTGCACTCGCGCGCCAACGGCTTATGAGCACCCTCAAGATGGCGTTTTTACGCTTCGGGAATGCGCGCAATCAATTTCTCGCATCAAATTACCCCCAATAGGGTCATTTTTACGAACAAAAATTTTTGTCTCCCAAATGGTCGCAAAATGCACCCTTTAAGGGCCCCCACTAATTGCGTCTCGAAATTTTGGAAACACTAATTCTGAACTTTTTCCCAAACGTGCAATTAGTGCAGTCTCGACGCGTCTTGAAATCGTCGAGACGAATTAGTGGAGGCCCTAACAATTTTAATTTAAAATTTGTAGGGCCGTAAAAAATTTAAAGAAAATCCTTTTTATATAATTTCGTCTCAGATTTTAATCACGGATTTGAGTTTATTCCCTAATATTATTATTTCTATACTCACCATTTTCTTCAGTCACGAGATACGCATGGTTTATCAATATTCGGAAGCACTCGCCCAATTAGATATGATAATGATCCATGCATGGATACTATTTTGTTTCCTTATGACTTTTAACCGATTTATAGTATTCATTTCGTCAAAGATGAACAAATTTTTGTTTAGCAAGCCAAATACTTTAATGTAAATAAGTTTATAGAAGCATATACAGTGAAACTTCGATTTAGCGCTCCCTCCCTAAAATTCGATTTAGCGTATAAGGATGCTGATTAAATCATGGGACGAAGTTAAGCCATCAACGATTCAACATTGTTGTGCGAATGCTGGTTTTGTTAGAGATGAAGAAGGGTTGAATGCCGAAGATAACGACGATCTGATGTTCACCTGGGACGCTGAAAATGAGATTAACCAAGAATTTTTAAAATAGCGCATTTTTCATAAAAACCTCGATTTAGCGCTTCCCCGGAAAAGGGCACTAAATCGAGATTTCACTGTATTAGAAGAAAAACATGTTTTAGATTAATTTTAATTATTTGGGGCATGATTATAGTCTATCAGATAATAATATTTTTTGGCTGCAAGGGAAAGACCACAGGTAAATTTAATTTTTACATATAATCATACACCCTTCGAAGGCTATTTTGTTCCAACAGAATGCGGAAAGATTGCGATTTTTTTGAATTATGTAATTCCTTAATTCTTATTTTAAAAAAAACGATTTCAGCATATTTATCATTTCATTAAATATCTTATTCCTATAATGATAATTATTCATTGCGTTATTTTTGCTAACGTCAAAATTCGAAGAATTTTAATTAGTAGATCATGCCATAGACTTACTACTCAACCAAAATCTAATAAAGAAGTTATGCTTTTGATTCAAGTAAATTCAAGGTTAATATTCAACTCGAAAATACACAATTCGAACCGTTTCATAATGTCATGCAGGAACTCGAAAATACACAACTCGAACCGCTAAATTTGCGTAACACGAAACCGTTGATGAGAGGCGTCGGGAAGAAGGTTGGAATCCAACTGGATTGTGAACGGAAACGAAGTTTTACGAAATTTTCGTATCGAAAATTCTGCAATTTTGCCTAAAACTTTTGATTTTTTCCTCGATTTAATGCCATTTTTTGGCACTAGAATTTCCTTACGCTTACAGAACAATTCCCTTCGGAAATGTCCTTACGGAATTTCCTTACGACGGAAAGGAAACTCCTAGTGCCGTACTTTTTGTGTTATTAGTTAGTACTCGTGAGTACTATCGAATGGTAAAAGAATTTTTACGAAAAATTTTTTAGACCCATCGTACTTAAAAAGTATGATAAAATTCCGCTTATTTCGTCGTACTTTTTAAGTACGATGAGTCTTAAAAATTTTTTTTACCATTCGATAGTACTCACGAGTACTAACTAATAACACAAAAAGTACGGCACTAGGAGTTTCATTTCCATCGTAAGGAAATTCCATAAGGACATTTCCGTAAGGGCAATGTTCTGCAGAAGAACAAGAACGAATGGAAGATGTGAGTTTTTAAGTAGATATTAGCGTAAGAATGGGGGTTTTAACCTCAAAGAATAGGGTTTCAAGCATAAGAATTAGGCTTTAAACCTAAAAATTGGGTTTTTAAACCTGAAATTTTAGGTTCTGTGGTTCGAATCACAAAGAAACAGATGAAAGCTGTACGCTGTATGGGGCGAACATATAATCTGAAGCACTCCAATGGAGAAGGAATCCAGTTATACTATTGCACCGAAAACAATAAATACCACTTCAAAGGATCGACCAAGTACAACCCTGCAACTACCACGGTATTCGCACAAACCGAGCATGTAGAACATCCTGAAATCACCGAAGATGTCGTGATCAACTCAGTGACGTATCCAGAAATTTTTTATAGAGGCCCCTACCCGGAAATTTTCAAAAATTTGCCTTGGTTCCCCTTACGTTTTTCGAAATTTTTGGTGAAAAACATAAGGGGGAGGGGACCTTTGTGATTTTTTTCGATTTTTCAAACAATTTTCAAAAATCACCTTGGTCCCCCCCTTGTTTTTTCGCCCCGATAGGCGCGAAAATTTTTTTTGTTGAAAAAAACTTGAGGTAAAGCAAAAACCAGCGCCGCAGGCGAAATTTTTTTGAGAAATGCTTGTTTTTGAGCTGAAAATGCTCAGAAAATGAAAATTTTTGATTAAAAAATGACGATTTTTGGCGAAAAAAATGAAATTTTTGAAATTTTTAATGAAAATTTTGTCATTTTTGGTGAAAAATCATAATTGGGGCACTAGGACAATTTTCACATTCACGGTTTTTTTTCACTGGCTTTTTTCACCGGTTTTTGGTCACCATGGACATTTTTCACAAGGACATTTTTTACCGATTTTTTTCACAGTGGACATTTTTCACCGAATTCGAACCCGAGATCATTAGATCTCGAATCCGTGAGCACTACCGCTTAGCCAAGTTCGCATTAGAATCTGAGGTTCATTATTTCCCCCAGATTCTTTGGGATTTTTTGAAAATTTTGTAAAATATCAAAACCACTTCGACTCAGGTGGGATTCGAACCAGAGACCATTAGACTCGTATCCGGGAGCACTACCGCTTAGCCAAGTGGCATTAGAATCTGAGGATTATTATTTCCCCAGATTCTTTGGGATTTTTTGAATATACAACTCGAACCACTAAGTTCGCATAATAAGAAACCGTTGATGAAAGTTGCAGAGAACCGGCGGGAAAACCGTGGAATCGCCTCGAATATGAATAATAACCTCAGATTCTAATGCGAACTTGGCTAACAAGGGACCTTCAAGGTCTGAGAAACTCAGATTTTTTTCTGACCTGGCTTAAAAGTTAGGAAAAAATGTGGAAAAAACGAATATAATAGTCGCTTGATTGATTGGGTATAAATTTTTTGAGCTATGGGGTCATAAAGTTGCAAAATTTTTCAATTTTTACTTTGTGCAAAAAAAATTGGCTGCAAGTGGGATTTGAACCTGATCCCTTGTAGTCACAAAACAAATGCGTTGTCACTGCACCAACGAGGCATGTTAATGAAGAGACATTTTTAAAAACCAAGTGATAGTGTTTTTTTT
>OZJO01008044.1:0-25044 GCA_900406225.1 Acrobeloides nanus
GAAAATTGCGTGCGGAGTTGGCGATTTTTGAAATTTTGTATATTACAACGAAAACATGAGCGCAATGAAAATTCGTCCCTGAATCAATACAAATTGTGTATTGACGCGAAAATTTTTTTAAAAGTTTTCGTTTTTCAGCGACTTACGAAAACGTCCAAAAAAACATTTTGAATTTTCGCGTCAATACACAACTTTGATTGATTCAGGCACTACGTTCATGTTTTCGTTGTAATACATAACATTTCAAAAATCGCCAACTTCAAATGCAATTATCTCAAAAACTATAAGAACATGCTGCAAAAACAGCATTGAAATTTGACGATTTTAGTGCAAAAATTCAAAAAAGTCTGTGTATTACAACGAAAGCATGAGCACAAATTCAAATTTCAAACGCAATTTTCTCAAAAACTACAACGATTCAGGAGGTGCCATAAAAACAAAAAATGCTCCATTTTTCATGAACTTTCTGAATATATAACTTTTTCATAATGTTTTTCCCGGGTGGACTGGTTCCTTAATCATGTTGCTCACAATTTTTTGCTGTCGTGGAAACGAACTGTAACGACCTATTTAGACAACCGAAAGACAATGTGCTATTGACGAGTGCCCTGGTTGGGAAAAAGGAGAATGGAGTCAATGTTCTGTAACTTGTGATAAAGGAATTCGAAAACGAATGGTAGCCTAGAAATTTTTCAAAGATTCGAATTCTTCCAACAAAAAATCAATCTTAGGTCGAATGCCGGCAAAACGGTGGTCGTGTCGAGCCAACTTTATGCCCCGTTGATGAAAAACCAACCGAAAAACAATCTTGCTATACAGATGTTTCATGTAAAGCTGTCAAAGGTTGGATTTTTTTCAAAGTTGTTGAAAAAAAGTCTTTTTAGCATTTGATGGGACAAATCTTCTCAATTATGATAGATACCGGTGAGTTGTTTGAACATAAAATTATTGCATTGGGTCGTTCGAAAAATAATCGGCTTTTGCACGTGGCGAAGTGTATAAAGAAGTCGACCGTCCGATCTGGCAAGTTAAGCAAGGTTGGGCCCGCAGGTTCTATTCCCTTGAGGGGGACCCAACGTTACTTAACTTGTCAGATCGGATGGTCGGCTTCTTTTTATAAGCTTAAGCCTAAGCCTAGGCCTAAGTCCAAGCTTAAGTCCACGCCTAAGCCCAAGGCTAAGCCTAGGCCTAAGTTCAAGCCTAAGTCCAAGCCTAAACCCAAGTCTAAACCTAAACCTAAATTCAATTGTATCGTTATAAAAAATGACTCCTCCGGAGGTTTTTCTATGCCGGAATCGATTGACAATTTGAAAAAGTACGACTAGCGCCAAACGTGTCAAACGACTCCGAATTTCACTGAATGGTTACCAAATTTCATGGAGGACCTCCGAAAATTTGGAGCGCCTCTTGAAAAAAAATTCAATTTTTTCCCTGATCCTGATTCAGGGGATGGATTCGGTATATTGACGCAAAAATCAAAAATTTTTTTCTATTTTCGCTCTGAAAGCATTCATTTGGGGGTAATTTTATGCGGGGAATCGATTGCGCACATTTTCTAAGAAAAATTATCTTGACCTTGATTCAGGGAATGGAGTTGGTGTATTGACACGAAAGTCAAAAATTTTTCTTTTTTCACCCGTATGCCAACTCCATTCCCTGAATCAGGGTCAAAATAATTTTTTCATGCTTAGAAAATTTGCAATTGATTCCCCGCATAAAATTAACCCCAGATGGGTGCTTTCCGGACGAAAATAGACATTTTTTCGATTTTCGTGTCAATACACCAACTCGATTCCCTGAATCAGGGTCAAGGAAAAAATTTGCATGCATTCTACAGCTTGTTTTCATCGTCTTTTTTCAACCAAACATTTGTTGGCACAAAACTTGAGTGTTAAACGAAACTTTGAGCAAATTCTATTGTTTTTTGAAGAGATAATTGTTGGCTCATAAAATCTCCCCTTACACAACTCCTTGGGGTAAAATTTTGTCGGTTTCCTTTTATGGAAAATACTCACAAATGTGTGTAGAACTCGTGAAGTTTTTTCCTAAAAATTTCCAAAATTTTCCAAAAATTACTTTAAAAAATGCAAAAATTTTTACAAAGAAATTCTTGACGTATTTTTCGACTAAAACTTGATTTTTTAAAGGACCAATCTGATAGGAAAAAAGTTGCCCATGTTTTGTTGATATTCGGAAAGTTGATGAAAAATGAAGCATTTTTTGTTTTTATGGCACGTTGCTGGAACGTTGTAGTTTTTGAGAAAATTGCATTTGAAGTTGGCGATTTTTGAAATTTTGTGTATTACAACGAAAACATGCATTTGATAGTTCTTCCCTGAATCAATCAATTCTGTATATTGAGAAGAGAATAATTCAAAATCATTGAACATTTAGAAAAAAATTAATGTAACATTTTTTTATAACTCGAGACAAGACGATTAAAATTACACCAAAATGACCCAATTTGAAAATTGTTTTGGGTTATTGAAACGAACACCCTGATTCATGTTTTCGTTTCAATAACCCAAAACAATTTTCAAATTGAGTCATTTTGGTGCCATTTTATTTGTCTCATCGAGTTATAAAAAATGCTATATTTATTTTTTTGTTCAAGATTTTGAATTATTTTCTTCTCAATATACAGAATTGATTGATTCAGGGAAGAACTATCAAATGCTTGTTTTCGTTGTAATACACAAAATTTCAAAAATCGCCAACTTCACACGCAATTTTCTCAAAAACTACAACGATTCAGAGCATGCCGTAAAAACAAAAAATGCTCCATTTTTCATGAACTTTTCGAATATCAACAAAAATGGCAACTTTTTTTCGATCGGACTGTGGTTCTTTAAAGGTATAGTAGTACTTTGTATATTTGATTTTATCCCTGCTTGGAAATTTAATTTTCGGAAAATCATATTTCAAAAAAAGTATATATAAACGCCTAAACATGTTTATTTACGGGCACATATTTTTAGTCCGCTTACTATTTTTGAGTTCCTCCTTTCAAATCTAATCAAGCGCACAACAATAGCCTCAAAACAATACTCTTTGGCAAGTCTTCATTTTTCTTCGAACGATTTAACTTTCTATACTAAAGCTCTTGCCATGGCATCTCAGCGAGAGAAAAACTCTTCTTGACCAAGAAAAAGTGGACTTGCTGCATTACACCTATTAATCACGAGAGAGTCTTCTCCTTTTGATGGGTACTAAAAAAGCCGACTTTTTTGAAAAAAAAACAGATTTTTTGAGAACTTGAAGTTTTGTTGGTATAGAAAAAGTGCCAAGCCAGAAGAAGGGTAGTCAGCTCATAAATAACATGTTCTATTCATATAGAGTTCTAAAAAAGTATCTAAGCTTTACTACAGGGCATACATGAAAAGGGGGAACCAGATTTTAAAAGTGGAACCAGACGCTTTCCTGACCCTGATTCAGGGAAAACCGAGTGTATTTATTGAAGCGAAAACGTAAAAAATTTGAATTTTCGCCTAAAAACTGGCTTTCTAGGGGGTTCTCTAGACGAGGAATTGGTTGTGCATATTCCCGAAGCATAAAAACGCTTCCCTGCCTCTGATTCAGGGAAAACGGTATATTTATTGAAGCGAAAACATAAAAAATTTGTTTCGCACGAAAACTGGCTTTCTAGGGGTTTTTCTAGGCGAAGAATCAATTGTACGCAAGTGTGAAAACGCTTCCCTGACCCTGTTTCATGGAAATTAGTGGGTGTAGTCCATTTTCGCTTCAATACACCCACCATCTTCCTTGAATCAGGGAAGCATTTTCACGCTTCGGGAATGCGCGCAATCGATTTCCCGCCTAGAAAAAACCCTAAACAGCCGGTTTTACGGCGAAAAATCGAATTTTAGTTCATTTTCGCTTCAATACACCCACCACCTTCCCTGTATCAGGGAAGTGTTTTCTCAAGAAAGTCTTGATTAGATACCCTAAATTCGACCTTATGGAATTTTTGGCTACTCATTCTTGCTTTGATTGATCATTTCCTTTCATATAGCTTAGTAATTAACCCCAACACTTTCATGCATAGCCTTTTCAAGTGGACAAAACTTGGTCACATTCGTTGATTCGAACCCCGCCCATTGACCATTCCTTGCTTGATGCTTCCGGCGGAAATTGTCCAAAAGTGGTTCAAATACCCTCAAGAAATTCCTCGTTCTTTGACCACCGAGCATAAAAGAATGTCTTCCATGAATAGTTGCCCTTTATGACCATAAAACCATGTTCGGTCATTTAATCATCATTTGCTACAAATTCTTATCATTCGTGTGGCTATTAATCTTATCTGAAAATTCTGTCGGCGGCACGCTTTTGCCGCACGAGTCGCCGAGGAATGAATTGTAAGGATTTTATTATACGACATTTGTTTTGTTGACATAGGCAATTGAGAGGGATAGGGAAGCAAGAATTTGGATCTACTACACAACAGGAGGGGGAGGGGGGCCACCCACGTGAAAAAATTTTCGAAATTTTTTGGAAATGACACTTCTAGGGGTAAAACATGTAGGGGATCCGAATTTGACATTTTCGAAGCGAAACAATCTTTCCTGATTCAGGGAAGATCTGTGTATTAAAGCGAAAAATGAAGCGTAAGAATGCTTTCCTGATTCAGGGAAAGTCTGTATATTGAAGCGAAAAGTCGTAAAATGTGATTTTTGTTTCAATACACCTCTAGGGATAAAAACATATGGTGAGTCCGAATTTGAAATTTTCAAAGCAAAAAAACGCTTCCCTGATTCAGGGAAAGTTTGTGTATTGAAGCGAAAAGTCGTAAAAATAAAGGTAAAATCGCATTTTTGCGACTTTTCGCTTCAATACAAGGCTTTCCCTGAATCAGGGAAGCGTTTTTCGCTCGAAAACGACAAATTCGGATTCTCCGCGTATTTTTATCCCTAGAAGTGCCATTTCTAGAAAAAAATTTTCGAAAATTTTTCACGTGGGTGGCCCCCCAAGTGCTCCAAGGATTGAAGCGAAAATATAAAAATTTTCGATTTTTCTTCTGAAAAACATCATTTTAGGGGTAATTTTATGCGAAAAATTGATTGCGCACATTCCTGACGCTTGAAAATGCTTCTCTGACCCTGATTCAGGGAAATAAGCCTCTCTTACCCTGATTCAGGAAAATATATATTGAAGCGAAAATTAAAAATTTTCGATTTTTCTTCTGAAAACCATCGTTCTAGAGGTAATTGGGCACGAAAAATTTTTTAGGACCGGAAAATTTTTCCTAAAAATGACCCATGTAGAGGTAATTTTATGCGGGGATCAATTGTGCGCATTCCCGAAGCATGAAAACGCTTCCTTGACCCTGATTCAAGGAATGGGTTCGGTGTATTGACGCGAAAATCGAAAAAATTTCCATTTTCGACTAAAAAGCATCCATCTGGGGGTAATTTTATGCAGGAAATCGATTGCGCACATTTTCTAAGCATGAAAAAATTATTTTGACCCTGATTCAGGGAATGGAGTTGGTGTATGGGCGAAAAAAGAATTTTTTCGATTTTCGCGTCAATACATCAAATCTATTCCCTGAATCAGGGTCAACATAATTTTTTCATACTTGGAAAATACGCATAAACTTACCTCCAGATGAATGCTTTCAGGGCGAAAATAGAAATTTTTTGATTTTCGTGTCAATACACCGAATCCATTCCCTGAATCAGGGTCAAGATAATTTTTTCATGCTTCATAGAAACTTTTTTGATTTTCGCGTCAATATATTAACTCCATTCCCTGAATCAGGGTCACACTTTTGTACTCATCCTGTAAAATTTCCTCATAAAATTTTTGCCAATTATCATCTTTCCTCAAAAGTCTCTAAAACTCAAATGTCTATATTTGTTGTGCTATAGCATACACGACCTAAGTCCAAATTCGAAATCCATGGAGTTAACGTCAACATTTTGCGACAATATATTGATGCATGAGGTCATCAGTCATCTCTAAGCCTTCGTAGAATGCAACTCTTGGTGACTGTCTTTTCCCTGTTTCATTCTTCTTTTTCAAAAATTTTGTCGCTTTTTCTCAACGGACTAATCCCAGATGACACACGTGGTGGACTTTTCTTTGACTCGAGGCCTTTTGTTTTCCCAAATTATTTTTTTTTCGAAAACTTTTCAATGGAAGAGAAACATGGCTAAATCTGGAATGGCTGGAGTTTATTGACAGCTTTAGGCTTAAGGTTATGTCCAGCAAACACTCTTACACACATAAATAAGGCTCAAGTGCTTGTAACGCTACAATTCATTCATTCATGAGCAAGTCCATTATGATGGCCACAATTAAGGCTCAGGATACTCGAAGAAGATTTTCGACAATATACAAATTACACACTTCGATTTTGTTTGGCTATGTGCAAAAACATTCTACTACTATCAAACGTGTAATGTCTGTTTGTGCAGACGATCTCGGGAAATTTTGATTTAAAGGAGCAGTTCACTTTTGGGGGGTTGATGCCATGTGAAAGAGCATAAAATTGCGACCATTTTTTGCTTTTACGGCACTATTTGAAAATATAACCTTAAAAAGTTATGAGAGAAACAAAATTGCGAAAAAATTTTCAAATGAGTTTGAACATTGAAACGAAAACCTTGATTCATCAATCAGATTGTTTATTGAAACGATTTAAGAAATCATTATTAAATTCAAATCTAGACATTTTTGGAAAACAGACATAGAATGAATTTTTTATAGGTCGCCGAGACGAATAAAATGACACCAAAATTATCGAATTTGAAAAATATTTTAGGTTATTGAAACGAAATCCCTGATTCATGGTTTTCGTTTCAATAACCCAAAACATTGTTCAAATTCAATAAATTTGGTGTCATTTTATTCGTTTCGGCGAGTGTATTTATTTTTTCCCAAATGGATTTTGAATTTTATAATGATTTATTCAATAGTTTCAATAAACAATTTGATTGATGAATCAGGGTTTTCGTTTCAATGTTCAAACTGGTTTGAAAATTTTTTTGTTTCGCTCATAACTTTTTACGGTGAGATTTTCAAGTCGTGCCGTAAAAGCAAAAAATGTTCCAAATTTTGTGCTCTTTCACATGACATCAGCTCCTCAAAAGTGGACTGGTCCCCTAAACCAATGCTAAAACCAAAGTTGTGCTGATCCTTTAAATTCGGGCCTGATTTTAGCAAAACTAATAATTTTGTTCCAATTTTTCTATTTCTTTGAGTGTGGTCCTAACCAGTAAGTATATCCTATAAGCCAAAGCATTTGTAACTGCCTGTAATCAATCACCGGGATTTGCTTCTTCATCCAAATTTCTCCATATGAAAGAAGCGCACGCCTTTAGAAAAGTCGTAATTTTCACACTCGAGTGGTCATTACAATGAAAGGCATTGTGCATTCACTAGAGTGGACAGACAAACAATTGAACCTTCAAAAGCTCATTCTCGGATTCGCCTTAAGACAAGCAATAATTTATTAGGAAAATCTTAATTTTTTATATAGTTAAAAATTAGAATTTTTTAAAGGGGGAGTTCAAACCATGGCCAGGTAGAAATTTAAAAAAAGGCATTTCTAAGATAAATTTTATGCGAAAAATCGATTGGAATAGATTTCGAAGCGTGAAAATGCTTCCTGTGACCCTGATTCAGGGAATGGAAATCGTGTATTGAAGCGAAAATCGAACAATTTAGGTTTTTAAACAAAAAAAGACCCCTCCGAGGTGTCGATATGCGAGGAATCGATTGCGAATAATTCTGGATTATGAGTACGTTTTCTTGACCCTGATTCAGGGAAGAATTTGACATTATTCACAATCGATTTCTCGCATAAAATTACCTCGGGAAGGGGTCTTTTTTTGTTTAAAAATCCAAAATTTTTATTTTCGCTTCAATACACGACCTCCATTCCCTGAATCAGGAAGCATTTTCACGCTTCGAAACCTATTCCAATCGATTTTTCGCATAAAATTAACCCTAGAAATGTCATTTTTTTTTAAATTAAAAAAATTTCTACCTGGCCATAGTTTGAACTCCCTTTTAAGGTAGAAAATTATTTTTAGCTTCGTAGCCGAGTCGCCGTTTTCTCAATGGAACAATGATGTTGGGTATAGTGTTCAAGAGCCAGCAGATTTTGTTTCGGATTTTCAATCGAATGCGGAAAAAACGAAGCCAAAGTAAGTTGAGCAATTTTCAAAACAAATTGATTTTGTGTGCATTTCGTGAGTCAATCAAGATTTTTTTCGTTTCAAAAACCCAAAACATTGTGTTATTGGAACGAAAACCCTGAATTAGGGTTTTCGTTTAACGACAGTTTAAAAGACCAGTCCCATGAAAATCATTTACAGGGTGTATAAAAAACCGGAATTTTGACGATTTTTCATGTTTTTTCGACCCGAAATTTTTTTCAAAATGACCCTATTAGGGCTAAAATGAATCAATTGCGCGCATTTTCAACGCTTCCCTGAATCAGGGAATTGGAGTGTGTGTATTGAAGCGAAAATCGAAATTTTGAGATTTTCTGCCTGAAAATGACTTTCTGTGGGGTAAATTTATGCGGGGGAATCGATTGCACGCATTCCCGAAGTTTGAAAATGTTCAAGGAAATTAGTAAATGTTCGATTTTCAGTTCAGTACACACTATTATTTCCCTGAATCAGGGTCAAGGAAGCGTTTTCAAGCTTCGGAAATGCGCGCAATCGATTCCCCGCATAAATTTACCCCCAGAAAGATCATTTTTAGGCAGAAAATCTAAAAATTTTCGATTTTCGCTTCAATACACACACCCGATTCCCTGATTCAGGGTCAAGGAAGCGTTGGCAATGCGCGCAATCGATTTTCCGTATTAGCCCTAATAAGGACATTGTTTTAAAAAAATTTTCGTGTCAAAAAACATGAAAAAATCGCCCAAATTCCGGTTTTTTCGATACACCCTGTACTTTTTTTCTTCAAAATCTGCGTGGATTCATATTGTAACTCAAAAATTGTTTAGATTCTATGCTGGTCCGTGGGGCGATTGTAGCACAACTTGTGGGTCTGGCGTCAAAACCCGAAGTGTAGAATGTGTGGCGTTTCAAGGAATCACCACCAATGTTATTAAACTGCCTGATAATGAATGTGATGGTACGACACACTTGAATTTTTGCGCACAAAAAACACACGTTTAGGCCAAACAAAGCCATCCCTCTTCCAGCCCTGCCAAATTCGTGCCTGTGCCCAAAAACAGTCCGAAGACGAATCCAACGATGTTATGGATCCTGGACTACAAAGCGATTCTGGAGTCGATTCGAATGGACATGCGAGCACCAACTACCGAGGTGCTAGAGGAAGCTATCGCTGGGACTATGGAGAGTGGGGCCCGTGCTCGGCGTCATGTCTTGGAGGCAAGCAAAAGTCTACTTTAAAATGTGTCGACATGAATCGGAAGATTACTGTGCCATGGTCATATTGTGATGCAAAGCAAAGGCCAATCGATTTGTCGAGATCTTGTAACAACCATCCTTGTCCTCCTTCCTGGGAGGTATGTCAAAATGAGGAGCTACTACACAATTTTAGGCAAAAATCGCATTTTTGCGACTTTTTGCTTCAATACAAGGCTTTCCCTGAATCAGGGAAGCGTTTTTTCGCTTCGAAAATGTCAAATTCGGATTCCCCCGAAAAATTTTTCACGTGGGTGGCCCCCGCTATTGTGTAGTAGCTCTCAAAATGAATTTTTTTATTTTTTTAAATTTTACAATTTTTAAAATTGTAGACTGGCCCATTGAGTGAATGCTCCCATACTTGTGGCGGTGGAATCCGAACAAGAAAAGTTCGCTGTACGAGAAGAGTTTCTCGAGTCGGTGGTGCTGAATCAACTTTAATTCTCCCTGATGCTCAATGCCCCCAGCCTAAGCCATTTCATCAAGAACCTTGTGGCTTGACTGATTGTCCACCAAATTGGAGGGTCGAGCAATGGACTTCATGTTCAACATCCTGTGGCGCGGGCGAGCAAAGACGGACTGTAATTTGTGAGCAAAGAGTTGCTTCGGGTGTGCTCCAAACCTTCAATCCGCCAGATCAATGTAGTGGGATTGAAAGACCACCAACTGTGCAACTTTGTGATCTGGGTAAAAAACGTTTGGTTGTACTATACAAAAAATTCAAAAAAGTTTGTGTATTACAACGAAAACATGTACACAAATTCAAAATTTCAAACGCAGTTATCCTGAAAACTACAACGATTCAGAACATACCGTAAAAACAAAAAATGCTCCATTTTTTATCAACTTTCTGAATATCAACAAAAATGGGCAACTTTTTGGAACTTATGCTCTTCGGACCCCCCCCCCCCAAATTGGGGGNCCCCCCCCCCCCCAAATGGGGGGGGGGGCCGAAGTGCACTGATCAGTGCAGTTCGGCCCCCCAAATTCGCATAAATCAAACATTTTGGGGGGGGGCCGAAGTGCATAAGTTCCAACTTTTTTCTCACTGGGATATATCTACTTGTTTAGGTCCATGTGATTCTCCATATTCCTACAACTCGTTCATCCCGACCCCAGCTTCATTGGTTTCCAGCGATGGCATTGGTCCAGGCTATACCATTGCCGGGCAAGAACCAGAATCTGCCCAAAGTGAAGAAATGGCCAATTATGATCAAGATCAAACCAGTCATAAAAAGTTGACGTTGAATATAGGAGGCTATGCTAATCTGTACGAAGGCACCTCTATAAAAGTCAAATGCCCGGTGAAAAATTTTGAGCGAAATCGAATTGTTTGGACCAAAGATGGTAGACAAGTTATCAACAATGGTATAAAATCTAACTCAAAATCTTGTCTATTATGTGATTTTAGCCCATATTAAAGTGTCAACAAATGGAGCGTTGAGGATTTTCCATGCTCGGATGGAAGATGCCGGGACGTATGCCTGTTTTGCCAACGGGGTTCAGGGGAATGTGACGTTGAAATTTAAGCCGAGGGACCATGACAAACAACAGGTAAGAAGAGATATTTTTAAAGATTTTAACCTATACAGGGTGAGCCAAAAAATCGTACTTTTGCGTTTTTTGGTGAAAATTTGGGTGGGGGACTTTTGCGCCCTCACATTTGCACCACGACATTTGCACCACGACATTTGCACCACGACATTTGCGCACCGACATTTGCGCCCCGACATTTGCGTACCGACATTTGCGCAACGACATTTGCGCTCCACAATTGCGCAACGACATTTGCGTCCCGACATATCCGCCCCAAAAAATGCAATTTTCTCGGGTTTCCCGAGGTTTTTGGAGCCCCAAATAAACTTCACTAAACCCCTATGCGTAATTTTTCTCAGGAATCGAATGAGACCACTCTCGTTCCATGAAAAGCTCAACAAACTTGAGAAAATTGCATTTTTTGAAAAGACTCCATTTTCTCAGGTCAGCTCAGGTTTTCTGAGCTTTTCATGAAACAAGAGTGGTCTCATTCGATTCCTGAGAAAAATTACGCATAGAGGTTTAGTGAAGTTTATTTGGGGCTCCAAAAACCTCGGGAAACCCGAGAAAATTGCATTTTTTGGGGCGGATATGTCAGGGCGCAAATGTCGTTGCGCAATTGTAGAGTGCAAATGTCGTTGCGCAATTGTGGAGCGCAAATGTTGGTGCGCAAATGTCGGGGCGCAAATGTCGGTGCGCAATTGTAGAGTGCAAATGTCGTTGCGCAATTGTGGAGCGCAAATGTTGGTGCGCAAATGTCGGGGCGCAAATGTCGGTGCGCAAATATGAGGGCGCAAAAGTCCCCCACCCGAAAATTTTTCAAAAATCACCAAGGGGTATTTTCATGCGATTTTTGAAAAATTGTCTCCAAAAAACGCAAAAGTACGGTTTTTTTGGCTCACCCTGTAAATCAGCGTCGAAATTTTGTCCAAATTGAGAGGGGGAGGAATTGTCCAAATTTGAGGGGAGGAAATTTTTGTACAAATTTTTGGGGGAAAGAAAGGGGGATTTTGGGTTTGGAGGAAAGTTTTGGATTTTGTTTCTTATTTTTCATTTTTCCTCCCGGAAAAATAAAAAATTTCAAATTTGGTGGGGGGAATTTTCCACAGATCTCCCCCAATAATTTCGACGCTGCTATAACTCTTAATTTAGACTCAACTTTCGAATGAAACAAAACCACAAAAATTGTCAACTAAACCTGAAAAGCAAGAGACCGAATCTGATGTCATAAAAGAAAATTTGACTCCGTCTGATGTTGACCGTGAACTTATCCATGTATTTTTCTAAGCCAACCAAAAAAAGACAAGATAATAAAATTTTAGAAAGTTCAAAACAACCTACACAAACTCGGAGAGTTCAGAATGCTAGAAAAGCTGCGAAATGTCCGAGAACCCGGGAACATCAAAGTTGATTATGCCATTGGTGATTGGTCAAGATGTAGTCAAGAAGAATGCGGCAAACCAGATGGAGCACAGGTTTTGAACACAACTTGTTTCGACGTGAAAACTTGTACACTTTTAGGTCCGTTTATTGAAGTGCAGAATCAACTTGGATCATATGTCCGCCTATGTTGATGATGAAATTTGTGATAGTTTTGGGATTGTGAGACCACCTTCTTCGAGAGCTTGTCATGATCCGAATTGTCCGAGATGGGATGCATCTGATTGGACAGAGGTTAGATCTTCGAAAAATTTGGTACTTATGCACTATCCCCTGGGGGGATAGTGCATAAGTACCAAATTTATTTTTTTTCAGGGTTTGATTTAGGCTAAGGGATTATCCAGATATATTACGTAATCAAATTTTTGGTGGTTTACCCCTTCCCCCAACGTAATCAATTTTTATGAGGAGGGTCGACCCCCTCCCCCCTAACATGATTACATAACATCTGGATGATCCCTAAAGGCTTAGCCTAGGTCTAAGCCTTTAGCCTAAACCAAAGCCTAAAAAAAGATGAAAAATTAATTTTTTTTTTCAGCCTGGGGGGATTCTGCATAAATTTATGCAAACTCCTCCCTAGGGGGGAGGGGGATAGTGCATAAGTGCCAAAAATTTACCATTTCTATTTTTTAGTGCTCCGAATCACGATGTGTCCGCCATGGAACCTCATTACAAAGACGTGAAGTCAAGTGCCTTTATCAAAATGGAACAGAGGCCGATTTTTCATTATGTGATCGGAAAAATCGTCCAAAAATCAAAAAAGAATGTGTTAATGGTAAACAGATAAAGTTAACCCAACTGTAAACTACTCTATTTTGTAGAATTATGCACTGCCGAATGGAGGCCTTCAATTTGGGGTAAATGCTCCAAAAAATGTGGTGATGAAGGTGTTCAAGTAAGCAAAAAAAAGAGTGGACTTATATTTTTGTACATCAAATTTTAGATGCGCCTTCTCCGATGTGTTTGGAAAGGAACCCGAAAAGCTGCTGGTCGAAATTGCGATGCCACTCTCCGACCCCCTGCTATAAGATCCTGCGCCGAGACAACTCTCCCGCCATGTGTACCGGGACAAGATTACGATTCGAGTGAAAAATCTCCTTTACAACAAAGTAATTCTGAAACGGATGAAGAGAGCTCGAATGACACGAGGCTTGCTTCCGATTCGAGTGCTTTGTCACCATCACAGCTTAACTTGCCCGAATTGGCACCGTTCCAAGGATGGGAGAAATGGCGTGGCTGGAGACTGTATAACTGGGAGCCGCCGGAGAATTTGAGGAGATTGGATGATTCGAGAAAGAGAATCTAGTGTTTTTATTTTGTTTCCTTAAGCTCAAAACTTGAGTGACTCAAAAAGCTATTATCAAAATTATTCAACATTCACGGCAGACCAAAGTTTGCAAAAACGTGAGACACACAAAAAAACTTGATAAAAACGATCGTTTTGAAACTTTTTTATGTTTTTGAGGATTTCTCCGGAACGACAATTTCAGGACTTTTGCCCCTTGGGTCAGGACTTTTGTCCGCCTGGGTCAGGAATTTTGCCCTCTTGGGTCAGAACTTTTGTTTCCCTGGGGCAGGACGTTTGTCCTCCCGGGGCAGAACTTTTGCCCTTTGGGTCAGAACTTTTGCCTCCCCCTGTAAAATCTCTTAATCGGTGTGAAAAATTCGTCAAAATCTGTGAGGTGTGTACCGTCCTAGTGCCAAAAAATCCCTAGGACAAGTTTCTGGCCGATTTTATGGCGTCTTTGTGGGTGTCTCAACTTTGTGCAGTTTGGTCTGCCGTGCATTGGAAACTTCCGAAATTTAAAATGTTTATAAAAATGCAATTTTTGCAAAATAGCTTTTTTACTCCAAGTTTTTTTTCCAACTTCTTTTTTGTAAGGCATGTGCAAAAGCTTGTAGACATGTAAAATCTTAGTATGGCTGTATTTATTTTTTTGGCTTCAAATCGGTATATTTTGCACATCCCTTGTGTGCAGTGTTTTGATTCACCGTTATGTAAATTTTGATTTGCAGTGTTCTCTCTCCCTTGCTTTTTTTCTCGGCACTAGGACAATTCCTTATAAGACAATTGCTTGATTTTCCCCGTGACAATTTTTTCCCGATTTTAATATGCAAATTTCTCAGGAACACCTCCCCCCTCGAAGATTTTGGTGTCGTTTTAAAGGTTGTCAATGGAGCTTTATAACGACATCAAGATCATCGCTCAACTCTTCAAAATTGCTGAGATAATCGACATACAAAGCAAGTGTGTCTGAAAATGGGCCCGATTTCATATATTTTTCAGACTCCCTTACCTTGTATTTCGATTATCCCAGCAATCCTGAAGAGTTGAGCGATGATCTTGGTGTCATTGTCAAGCTCGATTGACGACCTTTAAAACGATACCAAAATCTTTCGACGCGCTTGCAGAGTTCCTGAGAAATTTGCATATTAAAATCGGGGACAAAATTGTCACGAGAAAAAATTGGACGGGAAAAAACGTCATACAACCCACCGATTTGTAGAAAAATCGAAAAAGAGGTGTCAAGTGCTGCTGATTTATCAGAAAAGTGCTGATTTTGAGATGTCAAATGTGACAAAATGTTGATTTTTCAGTGTCAAATCTGATTTTTGAGATGCAAAATTTTGTCAAATTTATAAGAAATATAATGGAAAATTAGCACTTTTCTCTGATTTTTGCTCCTGAAATCTGATTTTTGAAGTCCGATTTGCTGATTTTGAAACAAATGTTTTGGTATCCCTACATAAAAAGTTTTTTTTTATTTGGAGGAATTGTCCTATGGAGGTATTGCCCTAGTGCCCTTTTTCTCCTTATTTGCTAATTTTTTATACTTTTTAAGACACCTTTTTATATTTATAGGTCCAACGGCTCAAATGTTAGTGGCAGATGCAGTCTGTGAAGACAAATCGAGATATTGCGATATACTTAAACTGTTTCACTCGTACGTTAATATAGGTTGTTTTCGGGAAATCACGAGCTTAGGATTTTGAAGAAAAAAAACGTAATTTTCAAAATGTTACTCCTCATCTAAGTTAACAAATTGTTGAGGAACTTTTTCGCAAAATGAAAGGAAATCTAGCTCTACAATACCAAGGTCTCTAATTTTGCTTTTTTCGTGAATAAAATGTTGGCGTTGTAGAGCTAGATTTCCTCTTCATTGTTGCGAAAAAATTTCTCAAAGATCTGTTAACTTGGCGGAGGAGTAGCATTTTGAAACATTACGTATTTTTCAGAAAAATTTTCTTTACTTTTATTGCCTGATTTTCAATATTAATTTATTGTTGAAACGAAAATTCAACAAAATTTTTCTTCAAAATCCTGAGCTCATGATTTCCCGAAAAGCAACCTATATGTGATTGTCGGAAATAAAATTTGATTTTAGGTGCGACCAAGAAAGTATACTCGCTCGTTGTTGTTATAGCTGCCATCAGTTAAATTCACTCTCTAGTTCAATTCACTAAATAACTGCTCTTTTACAATAACAATCACTTATATATGTTTACATTCTTTTTTTTGAGATGATCTCATTTGTTCAAATAACTTTTTAATAAAATATTTAATCAGATAATACAGGGTGGCGCACAAAAAACTTTAAAAAATGTTTTTAACGTGTTCTTTTTTAATTATGTAGGTCATACAGGGTGTTCCAAGAAAATCGCCATTTGGAACTAGTATAGTTGAACAATTGTTTCCGAAAGAAATGATCCCATTAGAGGTTATTTTATGTGGGGAATACGAATTTTGCATTCCTAAAGCATGAAAACGGGAAATTTTGTTCAGAATACGTAAATATCAGATATAATACAGGGTAGCGCACAAAAAGATTTTGGCGTCAAAATCTGGAAAAAACCGTCAAAATCATTTCACAACCCTATTCGGGAGTGCCTGCAATCGATTTTTCGTATAAAATTATCCCTAATATGGTCTTTTTGTGAAAATAAATCTTCGAGATGCGGCTATAAAGTATACCCATTTTAAAGCTAAAGGATTTTGAATTATTATTGTTGTTGCTAAATAAACTATATTTAATTTTTTCCGGTTTTTTGTGCGCCACCCTGTAACATATAGGTACACAAAATACAACTTTATTTTTAATCAATAAAAGCCATATAGTAAAAGATTGAAAATCAAAGACAACTGATGGAATAAAAAGGGATGTGACAAAACCGGATACATCCACCATAAACAACAAAAAACTCAAATTGAGGAAAATGAATTGACATAAGTTTATTGGTTTTTAAATGACCAATGTCAAATATCTAATATATAAACATTTTTGTACAGGGTGAGAGGCAAAAAACTAGCATTTGGCATTTTTGTTGAAAATTTTTATTTTCAAAAATGACCTTATTGGGGTATTTTTATGCAAGAAATCGATTTCGCGCATCGAAAAACCTTGAAAACGACTCCCAAGACCATAAAATATCTCACATTTTCGTGGTTTATCGATGCGCGCAATCGATTTTCCGCATAAAAATACCCCTATGGGAATCATTTTTGAAGAAAAATTTTCAATAAAAAAATGCCAAATGGTTTTTTTACTTACCCTATATTATCAAAACAAAGGAAATTTTATTTCAATATTCAAGATTTTGATAGACTACATGATACAAAAAACACAAACATGCATTAAAAATTGTCATAAAATCAAATCGATTTTCCAACATTTAACAAATATAACATAGGAAATCAAAAATAAACAAAGAATAAAAACTAGTTATGTTATAGTGTCCATTCAGATTTCCAGATTTACTTGCGCTTCTTAGGTGGTGGACCCTTTGATGATGGTTTGCTTTTGCGCTTATGACGGTCATCGTCATATTGTTCCATTGCTTTTCTACGATCTTCTAAAAATCAGATCAGTAGAAAATTTACGCGTATATACAAATCTTACCAGTAGCGGCTTCTTCCTCCAGATCACTCCAATCTTTTCCTTCACTTTCATCGCTCGCCAAGCTTTCGGAACCTAAAACAAATTCATTATATCCTACTAAAAAATTTTCAACAAAATGCATACCAGATTCGGATTCCGTCGGTTCACCAGATTCTTCATCCTCGTCCTCATCGCTTTCTTCATCAGCACTTTCCTCATCAGATGGTTGATATGCTTCTTCTTCGGACTCTTCGTCTTGGTCTTTCTCTTCCTAAAATTATAGATTATATCTGCCAAAACTGTTTTATTCAGAATCTAGCTATACTCTTGTGGTCGATCGAAATTGAGTTTTGATCGAGAATTTATACATGGCGAGCCAAAAAAGCCGTACTTTGTGTTTTTTTGGAAAAAATTTTGTTTGAAAAAGCATTTTCAAGGGGTTTCGATGTGTGCAATCGATTTCTCACATGAAATACACCTTGTAGGTGATTTTTGAAAAAAAAACGCAAAAGTACGATTTTTGGCTCACCCTTTAAATTGAATTAGTAATTAAAAAAATTACATCCGAAGTGGTGTCCAAGAAATTCCAGCCACCGTTTTCAAAGAAAGCTTCCGGGTCACCAGTGATTGTCTTCATAATGTTCACCCAGTTCAACGATTGAATACCTTCTGTGTAACGGATATCGCACGAGCTAAAAAATCAATTGGCGATTATTCGAATAGATGAGCCAATAAATTAAATTCCAAACGCCCGTGCGGCGCTGGTTATTGCATTGACTCAATGATTTCAACAAAATGTCGTCAAAAATCGAAAATTTTTGGGCATTTTCCGCTTAAAAATGAGTGTTTTTCAGTAAAAAATTTTTCTCGCCTGTCGGCGTGAAAAACAGGAGATTAAATTGATTTTTGAAAATTTTTCGAAAAACATAAGTGGGGACCAAGGTAAAAAACTTTTTGACAAGATTTTTGGAGTCTGGTTACGCCACTGTCATAAAACAATAATTTAAAAAAATGTTGCATCTATGGAAGGCTTCTCGAATATAAAATTTTCAAGAAGTACTATGATGATGCCATATATAATTTCTCTCCCTGAGGTGATACAAAAGTGGATAGTACAACTTTTGTATGCATTATAGGAGATTTAAAAAAATATTTTATTAACAAGTTTTAGTGTTAAGAAAAAAATATTTACTTGAGCCATTCTTTAATGCTATCCAATGATGTGTTCGGAATCGACTGAATCATTTGAGTTTTGCGCGTATAATCTTTGAAAACGAAAACCATATCGAAGTTCTTGATGGCAAAGCCAACACGCTCGAAGTGCACCAATTCAACTTCTTCTAGCGTTATAACCAGTGGTGGCTATAAAAATATAAGGCACTTATTCGAATGTCTAGATCAAAAAGTTGATTATTGAGCTCATTACGTGTCCAAAATCGATTTTTGAGCACAAATTTGAGCTAGAAATCGACCTGTGAGCCCACAGGGGGCATTCCGAAAAAATTTGTATTTATAGGGTGGCCTAAAAGTGCACTTTCTGAGATTTTGTTTGCCAACAAATTTTCGCGTAAGATGTGTTGTCTTTTGACCGAATTTTTTTTAAGCGTAAAGAATTTGATTTCTTCTTTCTTTAGAAAGAAAAAGAATTATGTCAAACGATAATATTTTACCCGAGAAAAGGCAACCTTTTCGGCAAACATAACATCTCAAAACGTGCACTTTTATTGGGTCACCCTGTACATTTTTCCCAATTAACCAATTATAACCCTGTGTACCAACGCGCTTACCCATTCAGTCAAGTTAATCAAGCAAGACGAGGTTGGCTTCAGCTTACAAGACGAACGGTATGGCACACCAAAGAAGGAGAGTTCATTGAACGGTGTCTCGAAATCAACTTGTTCGTTGGTCTGTCGAATAACTTTATCGCAGAAATTTTGGAAGGCCAAGTTGAGCTTTTTTCGCATTTCACGCTCCATCTAAACCAGTCAGAATTAGAATAGTTTTCGCAAAAAATTTTGATTCAACACACCTGTTCACTTTGAATATCATCACGATCCTGCATGTGGTGGTACTTGTTCAAATCTGTGGTGATTTCTCCAACTTCGGTATAAAATTGAATGTCGATGTATTTCTTCTTACCCCACAAGACGGGGTTCTGAAAAGATAGAAATTTTTTTAACTTTGTAAAAAAAACATACCTTAAGATGGAAATGTAACAAGATGATCATTTCATTGTCACAAGGTTGGAAGACGGCGTGTTTGATATTGTTAAAAAGCACATCAATTTTGTCACCACGCAAAGAAGTGTAGCGAAAACCTAAACATATTCTTTGACGATTTTATCAATTTTTGAAAAAAAATTTCGAAAATTTTTCACCAAAAAACGCAAAAAAAAGTACGGTTTAAAAAAAATGTTGCATCTATGGAAGGCTTCTCGAATATAAAATTTTCAATAAGTACTATGATGATGCCTTATATAATTTTTCTCCCTGAGGTGATACAAAAGTGGATACTACAACTTTTGTATGCATTATAGATTTTAAAAAAATTTTATTAACAAGTTCAGTGTTAAGGAAAAAATAATTACTTGAGCTCACCCAGTAAATCAAATAAAAAAATTGCATGCTTGTCAAAAAAATAGCCTCTTCTAGTAGAAAATTGTACTATGAAAACAACTGATTTACTCTTTTTCACTCCCTTAATGTCCCCGTTGTTGATTTGCTAAGGCCTTACCGTTAACATGTGCTTCTAAGGTGCCGCTAACACGCTTGGTGATAATATTTGGGCGCACGTAGAGATCCTTCAATTTGGGATTGGCTTTATTCGTAGATAAAATCAGCTTGTCTTGCTTCACAGCGCCTTCTTTTTCTCGCTCTTCGGCTTCTTGTGTTCGGAACTTCTTTTGCATTTCTTTGATTAAGCGGAACGCAGTGGTCAAGTTGGCAGCCGCGGCCAAATTTTCACCTTGTTCTTTANCTCGCTCTTCGGCTTCTTGTGTTCGGAACTTCTTTTGCATTTCTTTGATTAAGCGGAACGCAGTGGTCAAGTTGGCAGCCGCGGCCAAATTTTCACCTTGTTCTTTAACATTGGTAGCGCGGAAAGTCCTAAAAAAGTGCAATTTAGAATGTTTTACGTTAATACACTTTATATCCTTCCAATATCCCTTATAAAATTTGAAAAAAATTTACAAATTTTCTCAAAAATTCATAAATATATCTCCCCAATGTGCGCAATCGATTCCTCGCATACAATTACCCTCCAAAAAAATAGTTTTAAGGCAGGAAACTCAAAGTTTTTCGATTTTCGCTTCAATACAAAACGCTCATTTTTCTGAATCAGGAAAGCGTTTTCAAGATTCAGGAATGCGCGCAATCGATTTTTCACATAAAATTACCCTTACATAGGTCATTTTTAAATTTTTGGAAAAAAATTAAGTCAAAAAAAACATGAAAAAATCGCCCAAATTCCGGTTTTTTCGATACACCCTGTACTCACAATTCTTTCAAAAATGTTGCTAGTGGATTCGGGAAGTAAAGATTGTCTCGTCCGATATTTGAGCCAGGATGCGCGAAATTCACACGCAAATAAGTGAAGTCGCCTTCGGTTGAATGACTGGTGTTCTGAAAAAAATTCTGTTGTTACTTTCAAAGTTTTCATCAAACCTTGATCATTGAAATATGAAACGGAACAGGAACTCCAAAGATTGGAACAATCACCGAATCTTGACGCTTGTCAACATAAATCCTCAAATTTTTTACTTCAGCATCGTCGTCTGGGAACTTCTCACGGGATTTATATGAGACATTCGATTTCTTCGCAGCTCTCGCTCCAGAAGCGCCTGGCTGAATGGACAAGCGTTCACGTGCTCTTTGGTTAAGTTCTTCAGCCAGTTCCTGTTGGCGCTCTTTTCTCTTGTCTTCGCTGGTTATTTTGTGTCGAGTTTGTTCCTGCAAAACCACCGAGCGTTTCGAGCGGCCGCCAGCCAGTTCAGGCACTTCTTTAGGCTTTTCTTCTGCATCTTTCTTGAAACGGATCACATTCGACTTGAGACGACTTTTACCTTTCTCCGTGAGGATAATGTTTGATTTTTCCTAAAATAATCATTTCAGTCGTTATCAAAAATTTCTGGGCGTACTTCAGTGACCAGAATCGTGTCGCTGACGAAAAGAGAAGCAGACTTTCCTTGTTCATCCTTAGCTTTCTTGTTTGGTATATTCTGAAGTCCCAAAGCAACAACAAAGGTCATGTTCGGCTTTACAACCACTTTGCATTTATCGTTGATTAGTAAGCTGCTTTCGCGAAATTCCAAACCTGTTACGAAGCTTAAAGTCTTTCAATTAAAAATCTACTAATAAACAACGTGGGACTATTCAAGTCTGGGAGCCCCCTCCCCCCAATGGCGTGAAAAAAATTTGAAAATTTTTTTTCTGGAAAATGACCCCCCCCCCTCAACTTCTTGATATCCATCTTCTTAAACTTGCTCCAAGTCGTCGGAGTGAGCTCCAGTGTTGGGGTCGTGTTTTTACTTACAATTCGGAAGTGCATTTTTTGGATTCCTCGTTAAAAATTACGCTAAAGGGATCATTTCCGAAAAAAATTTCAAATTTGTTTCACGTAATTGAGGCGCCCAGACTTAAATAGCCACAACAACTTACCCAAATGAATTTTTCACCAAATATTGCATCAGATCGGGCTTTTTCTTATTCAAAAAGTCAATTCCAGCCTGATAAGCATCCGAAATTGGCTTGTCTGGTTTCAGAGCTTCAATAACAGCCATCTGTGTGTCCAAAAGAACTTCATAAGCTGCTTCCAACTCTTGCGTCGGCTCTACCATCAACGTACGTGAAATGTTAGAACAATAAGATTGATAGCGGATTCCCAGTAAACTCACAACTGTTCCGTAATGGACTAGCTTATCGTTGCTAAAAATTTAAATGTAAAAGGATACAATAAAATTTTTTATGAAANTCAACGTACGTGAAATGTTAGAACAATAAGATTGATAGCGGATTCCCAGTAAACTCACAACTGTTCCGTAATGGACTAGCTTATCGTTGCTAAAAATTTAAATGTAAAAGGATACAATAAAATTTTTTATGAAAACTAACCTTTCTGCACTAAATTTCAATGCATATTGGCCACCAGATTGTATTATCGGAGTATAACAAGGTTCCAAATAGCCGGGTTGATGCAGACTTCCTTGAACTTGAATCGAGACCATCTCTTTTTCTATTTCTTCGGATAAGCGATTATGACGAACTTTCTATATATATAGAAAATTAATTTCTCATGCATAAATGTATATGAAAAGGAGGGGCTGATCGATCGGTTACCAACCCTCACATAAAAAGGCCCAAAAAATAAACCGTCTCCACACTCAAGAGCTCCCTTTCTCGTACGGGCAATGGCGTACCCAGGATTTTTCAACCCAAAAATTCTTGTTTAAAAATGGCCCTATTGGACTAATTTTATGCAAGAAATCGATTGCGCGCATTCCCGAATCTTGAAAATGCTTCCTTAACCCTAATCCAGGAAAATAAGAGTGTATATTAAAGCGAAAATCGAACATGTATTAATTTTTCTGAATCAGGGAAGCATTTTCAAGCTTCGGAAAAAATGCGCGCAATCAATTCCTCGCATAAAATTAGCCCTAATAGGGTCATTTTTGAAAAACAAATTTTCGAGTCGAAAAAACATGAAAAAATCGCCCAAATTCTAGCCTTTTTATACACCCTATATAATTCTTTTTATCCCTACAACTCCTCACCTTTTCCAAATCAATAATTGAAACAATTTTCTTTTTCAAATGATTCCAAGCTGCAGCCGAAGCTTCGCCAGCCTTTTTCATAAGCTCAATCTCTTTGTCCAACTTTGTTGAAAAAATTCGTGCAAACGACGTAGAAATGTCGACAGACTCCTATACAAATATGTTAAAGAGAAAATTGCACTCAAAAAAGTTACGTATTCCAAGTTATCCTCTTTTAAAGCGGTCGTCCATGCTTTGGCAAATTCGGAATCCTGTTTATCCTTAGCAAAGTGTCCATAGATATTACCTTCCTTTCTTAAAGCAGCAATTAGGCGGTCAAAATTGGCTTTGTCTTTATCGGACTAAAATTTCTAATTTTACTTTTCACTCATTCTCCTGGACCAACCTTATCTCGGTTCAATATCGTAAATGGCGGTACAATCCCAGAAGGCTCATCGGATTCTACCGTAGAAAAATATTGAGCCTTTTTCGCACTTCCCAAAAAGTAGATTCCTTTTTTAGTCATAATCATCAAAGTGTCCGCTAAATGGCAGTTGAACAACCAGACCTAAAAAATTTGTATTACATAAAACTAGGGATATCGTCACTTGATCCAAAAGCCTTCCCGAATACATTTTATAATCGAAATCTATGCTATATAAAACCCAGTAGTGAGAAAAACCGCATCAAAAATGCTTTTTCTCTCCAAATTTTATGATTTTTTCAAGGTGCCAAATGCTCATGGAAAAGACCGATCTTATCAGGAAAACCGTACACCACCCCAAAACTGTGTCCAAAACATTTTTAACTGTCACCATCGTTTTTCCTATGCTTAAAATAGGTGGAACAGCTATTTTTTAGACATTTTGTGAAAAGAAATTTTTTCGATTTTTTCCCTTGAAATGCCATTTTCGCTTATTTCTAATCATTTTTGTTTATTTTTTTACGATTTTTTTCTTTTAATGCAGTGAAACTTAATTTCACATTTTTGAATAAAAAATGAAAAATAATATCAGCATCGTGTTCATCTCATAGCTGAAAACCCCTCGGGTACAACAAATCCGCAAAAAAATTTCCTTTAAAACTTTCTTGCTTTGAAACACATGTGCTCGATTCCTACACAAAACAAAAAAAAACGAGTTACCTGAAACGAATTTGACTTCGTATATTGTGAAGCATCTCCATCTGTAGTACCAACTAGAAAGATGAGGGCATTTGCTTTTGATAAATTTTCATCGTTTTGATTTTCCTGAAAGTGTAGTTCGTTAATAAAAACTATACCAAGACAGAAGAATAAAAATCGTTAAATATCATTTTCAGAATTTTTCAATGCGTGCAATCGATTTCTCGAATAAAATTATCTCTAATAAATCACTTTTTGAAAAAAAATTTCGCAAATTTTTTTCGTCAAAAAACGGTAAAATTCCGGTTTTTTTAAGTCCACCCTGTATTTCAAAATCGGAACCCAAAAAATTTTTTTACAAATGTTTAAAAATGACATTTATTGGAGTAATTTTATGCGCTGAGTTCAGCCAAAATGTAGGAGTCTGAGTACGTAACTTAACGATAAATCAATAAAGGAAGCGTTTTCACATTCCGGGAGTACTTTTTTTGAACTCAGCGTATTAAATTATCCCAATACAGAGAGAGCCAAAAAAACCCGTACTTTTGCGTTTTTTGGTAAAAAATGTTCAAAAAGTTTTCTTTAAATCACCTATAAAGAGTATTTTCATGCAATTTTTGAAAAAAAATTTAAATAATTTCGACAAAAAAAACAAAAGTATGTTTTTTGGCTCACTTTGTAAATGTCATTTTTAAACATTTGTATCAGGGGGGGGGGCAAAAGTTCGGGGACACCCGACAAACAGGGACGGCGTCAAGGTGGTGCACGTGCATCACCCTTCTGGACAACAATGTAAAATTTTTCCAAAGGGTCCCCTTATGTTTTGGGCAGGAGTTCAAAAATTTTTCGCGCCTTCGGCGCGATCAAATTTTATTGTTCATTTATTTTTAATTAAATGTATATGCATAGAATTGTTAAATTTACCCCCCC
>OZJO01008047.1:0-13366 GCA_900406225.1 Acrobeloides nanus
TTTCGGATTTCGGGGGGAGGCCCGTCCCCTGGTTCATAGCGCATCAAGTGGACTTTACCCGCCTGATGCGCTATGAATCTTTAAATTTCCGGTCGATGCGCGATACATGGCTTAGGAGTCTCCCCCGCTTGCCCATGTATGGGTACATATGGGATTAAAATTTTATTCCAAAAATTTCGGCTAGATAAGAGGAATTTTGTAAGATAAAAATCATAGAAAACGGATTTACCTATCCCAGATATGGACTATGAAAACGTGTTTTTTTAGCTCTAACAAGTGTATATCGATTAAAAAAATGTATGTCATAAAAAAATTTCATAAAAATCGCACCCAAAATTGTAAAAGTGCAATTTTTAGACACCTTGAAAAGATATCATAAAAAGAAAAGAAGTTAAAAATTTACCAAAGTAAATATAAATTAAAAAATTCTAATCCCATAATAGATAACTCCAATAAAAGGACCTTCAGAAATTCTTTAGAATGAAAAAATATGCTAGTAAATAAGAATTTTAGTACATCATTCTTATATAAATAATCTTAAAATATTATACTTTAAAATTTTTCTAGTTTTATTTTAACTTACTTTTTTGTGATTCCAATCTAAGGTTCCATCTTCTTAAAAGTCCTGATTTTACTCTTAAAAGGTTTTTTTTCTTTCCATGGTCACGAAAAATTTGCCCCCTTCGGGAAGTTCATAAAAAATGGAGCATATTTTGTTTTTACGGGGGTCATGCAGATATTACGTAATCAATTTTTTGGGTTTTTTGACCCCCCCCCCCCATGTTTACATAATCAATGGTAATTTTTTTTTCGAATTATGGATATTGACCACTCATTTTAAAGCTCTTCGTGAGTACAATCGACTGGCAACAAAAGATAAATGCAAAACAAAAATTTACAAAAAAAATTTAAATTGCCTGATTTGCAATAAAGACTGTTTATTGACACAATCTACACGGGAGCAAGTATTCGTTTTAATACACAGAGTTTCAAATTTTACAAACTTCAAACGCATCTCGGCAATGAGAACGATTCAGAGGTTGCAGTAAAAACAGAAAATGCTCCATTTTTTATGAACTTTCTGAATATATATTTGGGGGGGGGGGATTTTTCGTGACCATGATCCTTTAAATTTATTTTGCGCAACCCCTGGGGCTGCGTACCGTTTGGTTCTTATATTGTTGTTGTATCACACCCAAAAGACATTTTAGGGGGTTAAATTTTTCAAATAATTTTTTCGAAAAATTATTAAATCTATAAATTTTGTCTTAGTATGAACTTTAAAATTATATATGACTTGTGGGGTTACCAGGTCTTATTTTTTAAATAAAAGTTTTACTTTTTTTGATCGGCTGTAGAATATCCAAATTCATCATCAGTGCATTTATTTGATAGTTTATCCATATTACACCAAATTTTAAAAAAAAATACAAAAGATTAATCCTTAATATATTAAGATGCAATCTCTGTATGACTCGAGTTAAGGGGTACTAAAAAACCGCCAAAATTATATCCGGTTGAAATTCCTATGTGGTTGTGGAGCCCAAAATGTGGTTTTTGGGGTAAAGATTAGGGTTCAAAGAAACCATCATAACTTTTTACAGGTAAAAGCTTTTTCAATAATTTGGGTTGCATTTTATAGAGGATGAAAAGACGTAAATTATGATATCTTAACTTTGGTCTCAAACCTTTATCTTCATGGCTAAAAGCGCTTTACAAAGATGACACCATTTTCCCTAGAAAAAACCGTACTTTTTGGGGTCTAAATTCGACTTTACTTAGATCGTATCGACCTTAAATCGACTTAAAGAACTGTTTCTAGGCCAGAAAAACAATTTTTGATAGTTTTTGGCATAAGTTATGAAAGTTCGATTTTCGACCCCCAGTGACCCCTAGGCTATCCGGCCACAGGAAGTCGAAAATCGAACTTTCATAACTTATGCCAAAAACTATCAGAAATTGTTTTTCTGGAAAACCTTGAAAATCAAGAAAAATCTTGAAAATCCAACAAAAAATAAAAATCCGGAAAAATTATGGAAAATCTAGGAATGTACGGCAAGCTCTAGCATAGCCTTAATTGGGCTTAACAACGAGTCTGGACCAAAATTAGGTTTACTATAAAGACCGAGCTTTGTAGTAGCCCAATTTCGAGCTTTTGACACTAGGATCAATGCTGAACCTAGGTTGAATCCTGTACTAACCTAGGCTCAAAAACATCCTAATTACATTTCGATCTCTAGTTAAACATAGCTAAACATGTCCGTATATCAATAAAAAATATTGTTAAAGGAGGGGTAGGGACTAATCTCCGAAAAATTTTTTTTGCCAAAACAGCCTATATAGGGGTAAAATCACGCGAAAAATCGATTGCGCGCATTCCCGAAGCGTGAAAATGCTTGATTTAGGGAAATAGATGAGCGAAAATCGAAAATTTTGGAATTTCTCCCTCAAAATCATATTTCTGGGGGTAATTTCATGCAGGGAATCGATTGCGCGCATTTCCGAATCTTAAAAATGCTTTCTTGACCTTGATTCAGAGAAATAAGAGTGTGTATTGAAGCGAAAATCCAACATGTACTCATTTCCCTTAATCAAGGAAGCGTTTTTAAGCTTGGGAATGCGCGCAATCGATTTTCTGCATGAAATTACCCCCAGAAATGTGAATTTGAGGGAGAAATTTCAAGATTGTTTGATTTTCGCTTCAATACACACATCTATTTTCCTGAATCAGGATCAAGAAAGCCTTTTTACTCTTCAGGAATGCGCGCAATCGATTTTTCGCATGATCTTACTCCTATATAGGCTGTTTTGGCAAAAAAATTTTCGGAGATTAGTCCCTAAATGTTATCTCCCCCCCCCCTCTTTAAGAAGTAAAGAATCATATGGGCTATCTAAAATACCTCTGGAATTGAATAAACCTCTTTGGAGAGCGTCATATTTATAAAGAAAAAGAAAGCGAAAATCATAAGGTATGGTCGTTATTCGAAATTATAAAAAACATTTGACATTTAATCCGCTAAAATGTCTGAAAAATGGGTGTTGTGTTTTGAAACCATATTAAAAACTGATCGCATGTAGGCACGGTGCATTTTAATTCCGCTTTGAATCTTTTGTTATTTGATGAAAATTTTGCAGATCTAAAAAACTTTAAAAGTAAGCAAAATCACTAGAAATCGTGAAAATCCCTAGAAATCCGAAAAATTCGGAAATCTTGAAATTCTCTGAAAATCCCGAAAATCCTAAAAGTCCTGAAAATCATTAGAATTCTTGAAAATCCATAGAAATCCTTAAATTCTTTAGAAATCCTAAAATCTTGAAAAACCCTAACATTGAAAACCCCTATAAATCATATAGAATCCTAGAAATTTTATAGAATTCTATTAATTCCCAGAAAACATTCAAATTTTCAGGCTTCCGTCTCGATTGTTACCAAACATGGGAAGCTTTAATAATGGGTGCTATTCCAATCATCAGACGATCTGAAATCCAACCTACATGTATGTACGATGGCATGCCTATCATGATAGTCAATAATTGATGTCACTAGACAATCCTTAGAAGCCTTCAAATCTAGGTTAAATCTATCATCTGATGGTGTCACATGGAGACCTAAGATGTGGTCTAGATATTGAATGAAAATGTTAGAAAAAATTATTTTAATAATAGTAAAATATTAGAATAAAAAATGATATTCGAAATCTAAACTTGCATCCTGTCAAGTTTGTATTTATTTCATAAAAATTTCACATGAAATGATGATAGAGACAGCTCCATCGCCTGATCAGGATCATGGTCGAAATTCCAGAGATTATTTTCATAGATCTCTGTATGACTCGCGATACTAAAAAACCGCCAAAATTATATCCGATTGAAATTCCTATGTGGTGTGGAACGTTAAGAAAAGTCCGTTGAGAAATGTCCTAGAGCCATTTTTGTGTAGAATCGTTGTATTTGGAGGGAAAATGAGACGTTTCAAATCTCGGAAGTTCAAAACTCGGGAATGTTTTTTTAAACAATTTTATAGGGGTCAGGGGAATTTGGGAAATACAATATGCTTTCATGGGGCAGTTGGTAAAGCGTTAGTTTCGCAGTCGGAAAGGCTTTGTTTCGATCCCCGTCCCCCGCATAAATACTTTTGCTTTTTCAATAAATGTTTTTTTGAAAAAATCGATTTATTTGAAACAAAAAACGAAAAATTAAATAGAAATTGAAAAAATTTTAAAAAATTGAAGTCCTTGAGCAGCCAGATGCTCGGTCTTCAGGTTTCACTGTAATACGGCATTCCCAGAGCGCCGAAGGTTCTTGAATCGTGTATGAAGTTTGATGATGAAAAATATATTTTTAATATGAAGTTTTCCAGACACCAAGCTTCTAGTTTTTGCATAATCTCTTAAAATCTCTTGATGTTTAACGTTCATGGGGGATGAATTGAAAGACCAATTCTATTGTCCATGATTTGAATATTGTTTTTGAAGATTATTTTAAGGAAATGGTAGACTTTCAGGCCCTTTTCACCCTAACGTGCCTTGCATTATCATAAAAACGGTGAAACTGAACATTGATGTTTTTGAATAAAACTTCTTAATTATCGACGACCTGTGATCAATTCATATTAGAGAATATGTTCGAGGTCAATTTTTTCATGTGAAACATTGGCGCTCGATGGTTTAGTTTTCTGTTGATTAGTGGAATTGAACCCCAGAGGAATTGGCCCCTAACAAAGGGTCGATCTAGGTCTGACTGTAAAGGGTCGCAACTTAAAATCCGGCTATGAAAAATCGACATCCACAGTGTGAAAGAGCATGGTTTAAAACCCCCAACGCGATATTTTATTTTACCCTCACTTAATGGGAAGTTAGCTATATTGGTAGCTAAATTTCCAAAAAACTTTTTAACTGTTGATTTGATCCAATTTAAATTCCTTTATTTAACAACCCACCCATAGTCAGGTGGTAGTTTCCTTGACTTTGTGACCAGTGATTGTGGTTTCAATTCCGGTCGAACCCATAAAAATGTTTAAATATGATTTTTAATTAATTTTTACGAATTTTTTATGTTTAAAAATATTCAAATTATAAAATAATAATTTTAAAAATAAAAAATTCGTAAAAATTAATTAAAAATCATATTTAAACATTTTTATGAAAAGGCGAAAAATTTGTGCGCCAACAGGAACCCACAATAATGGTCACAAAGTCAAGGAAACTACCACCTGACTATGGGTGGGTTGTTAAATAAAGGAATTTAAATTGGATCAAATCAACAGTTAAAAAGTTTTTTGGAAATTTAGCTACCAATATAGCTAACTTTCCATTAAGTGAGGGTAAAATAAAATATCGCGTTAGGGGTTTTAAACCATGCTCTTTCACACTGTGGATGTCGATTTTTCATAGCCGGATTTTAAGTTGCGACCCTTTACAGTGAGAGCTCTGGGTCGGAGAACAACGGTCGATTCGGATAGAGAGGGAAGACTGATGTGAGAGTGTGTACCATAAATGGATGGGTAGTGAGTAAAAACCTCTCGCTCGGTGAGGTCTGTAATGAAAATTTTAATAAGGTAGCTACTATATTTTTTGAAACATTTGTGTAACTAATGTCATTTTTTAAACAAAATTTTAGGTGTTGCCTAATGCTTGGTGGTCAACTACACCTTTGATCCATCCTTCTGTCCCCATCTCCTCCAAACAGGGAACGGAGAAGTCCTTTTTCATCCAACAGCCAACAAATCCCGCTATTTTGTTGTTTTTATATGCCAAACGACCAGCGACTGCGGCTCTGGCATGTTACTAAACCTATATTGGGAGCGCTTCGCGCTCCATTTATAGCTATGACTCATATGGACTGCTCGGTAGGGTATACTGATGGCAACATGCATAGGGCTGCACTTAATAAAAAGGCTGTTTTTCTAGCAGTGATATAAACAAGAAAAGGGTAGAGAGACAGGTGCACCTATACGACCAAAATGTTTAAACATCCCCTTTCATAAGGGCCACCCTTATGATTTTGAAAAAAAATCCATTTTTTGGGGATGTACCCTCTCCTAATCTTCTCCCTATGCTACTGGTGGAGGGGGGTACTTTACTGATGGCAGCCTGCATTTACAGATTTTAATGAATAACTTATTTTTTAAATGCAGGCTGCCATCAGTAAACTATTGATTTTGATAGATATACTCCCCAGAACCATCTCACAGCACCCCTAAACCTGTGTTAGCTACTTATTCTATTATATAATATGAAAAAATCGTATCGAAAACAGCCAGATATGGCAAGGAATTTTTAATAAAAAAATGCGGGGAAACTTTTTTCGCCACCTAATATTATCTTAAAACCTAAAAAAAACAATTTGCTTCGAAATAAATTACTGATTTAATCCTAGTAAGATCTTGCCGATCAACTTTTTTGTTGGCAAAATAGAACAAATATATGACTTTTTACTCATAGGTTTCATACACATGACCAAATTCTCTGTTTTGTGTATCAAACTTTGTGTGATTACAACAAGGAAACATGTGTTCTATTTTGCCAACAAAAAAAGTTGATCGGAAGATCTTGCTAGAATTATTCCAATTAGTAATTTTATAAAAAACAGTATGCAAAAAAAACGTAGTCTAGCAATGTACAAGTTATGAACCAAACATTATAACTTAAAACTCAAACATTATAACTACAGGGCGCGACAGAATAAACCGGTCACATGAGAATGTTCATGATCACACATCGTTATAGAAATTTTTTTATTGAAACCATAACAAAAACGACAATTATAAACAAAACTATTCAAAATGACCGCCCTTAGCTTCTACACAGGCTTTCAACGCTTGTGAAAATTATCAACAATTTTTTCTAACATTTCCACAGTTATTTCATGCCATGCTTTGATCAATGCGCGCTTCAAACTTTCAACATCCTTGTGTGGTTTTGCGCATGCCTTTTCTTATGGAATACTCCACACGGCATAATCAATAGGGTTCAAATCGGGTAAATTTGGTGGCCATTCTTCTCTTGTGATGAAATTAGGGCAATTTTCAGACAGCCAATCTTAAGTTTCGTTTGCCTTGTGCGCTGGAGCTGAATCTTGTTGGAAGCACTATTCTTCATCGCCGAAAAGATCGCTTGCCTAAGGAAGGAAGTGTTCTTCCAGCATTTCCATGTAATTCCACCAGTTGATCTTAACTCCTTCTTCCACATACACCAAAGGGTCTTTCCAGTGCTGGTGATAACTGCCCAAACCATCACACTTTTAGACTTTTGTGTTGTTCACGAAAGCAGGCCCCAGTTTTTTGGCCAGCTTTCGTGAAGAGTTTCTTTTGATCGTTGGATCCCGCTTGAGCATTCTCGAATTCGTTAACGGTTTTTTGTAAATCTTGCAGCCCTTTTTCTGCCTCTTGCTGCACGGTCTTCATTGGTTCAGGTTTCTTCGAAGCGCTTAATATCATCGATAATAATTTTGGAACATCAAGAAGCCTGGATATTTCTTGCATAGGAGTTTCATTTGGGTACATGTTAATGATCGCGGGTCTTCATTTTTAGCTAAAAATAGGGATATGCTCGAATGAATCAAACTTAAAATTAATGGAATCGCATGTAAGAATGAATAAAATAATAGATAAAATGAACATTCTCATGTGATCGACTTATTCTGTCGCACTCTGTAAAAGAAGAAAGAAACATGCCAAGTGTTTTTTATGTCCTATGGCATTTCTCGTTGTGCAAACCATTCATCATAAAACAGTACACAGACCTTGAACTTGATTTTAAAATCATATATAAAAGGGAACTTAAGAAAGAAAAGTAAAATAAGTTATTCATTTATATTTATAATCAAGACCAATAAATAAGGACGAGGTAACTTAGGAAAAGGAAAAATGGGTAACCCCTTATATCTCTAAAGTTTTGGTCGGATTCCGACATAAAAGGAATTTTTGCATTTAGATTTTGCAGCATACACAGTGTGCCCCAAAAATTGGCTTTTTTATTTTTTGAGACTTGGAAACTTATTTTTCTAAAAATGACCCTTTGGGGGTTTTATTATTTGGTGGATCGATTACGCGCATTCCCAAACCATGAGAATGCTTCCCTGACCCTTTCGAGATTTCCAGATAAAAAATGCGAAAAATGACAATTTTTGCACCGAAAATCCAATTTCTCCCTGAATCAGGGTCAGGGAAGCATTTTCAGGGTCTGGGAATGCGCGCAATCGATTCCCCCATAAAACTACCCTTGAGGGATCATTTTAAGAAAAATAAATTTCAGGGTCCCAAAAAATAAAAAAGCCACTTTTTTGGGCCACTCTGTACATATATCCCTTGAAATTTTGGCCAAAGGCTCATTTGCGTCATAAAATTTAGGAAAAATTGTTGAAAAACTTTCAACTTTTTATCTCAAAAATACAAAAAAATTTCGTTTTTAGAGTTTCTACCCCAGTATTTTTTCAACAATTTTTGTCCAAATTGGGTGAATTTTTTATTCTTTCAGGTTTTTTCCACAGTGAATACGAAAGAAATTTTTTTTTATTCTAAGGATAGACGTAGTCAGGATTTTCCGACAGGGACTAAACGTGGAAATTTTGCCTCAAATTACCTCAAAAATTGCATTTTTCCTTTAATTTCCAAAAGATAGGGGGACATAGCCCCCTTAACCCCTCTGACTACATTTATGTTGTAAGGTATCCTTCTGGTAGGAGTATTCACATATAACCTGAAATATCATTTTTAGTTATATCTAAGATTTGGCATTATTTTTGACAATTTAAAAATTTTTACTTAATCCCTATATTTAGAGGATCAGTCCACTTTTGAACAAAAATTTTTATAAGAAAGTTCACGTTGTGGCGATCAACTTTTGCGACCATGTTCATGTTTTCGTTGTAATACACAGATTTCAAAAATTACAAACTTCAAATGCATTTATCTCGAAAACTACACGATTCAGAGGTTGCCATAAAAACGAAAAATGCTCCATTTTTCATGACTTTCAGAAGTGTTTTTCCGAATAGACTGGTCCTTTAATGTAATCAGTTTGAGCCAAACTTGGCCTGTAAATTTGTAACATAAATCTGGCAACCCTAGCTATAGACCCCCTTCCCCTGTCGTCTGAAAATTACAGAAAAAAAATAATTTTTGAAATTAGGCAAAAGTTTTCGGACCCGACTGGGATTCGAAACGGGGACCTCCTGGCTACCGTCAAGAGCACTACCATTGTGCTACCGAGACCTAATACTAAAGCCCGTTTTTTGGTGAATACATGACGGTGTATTTTATCCATACACACAGTGATTAACACTTGTGTGCCATCCGACCGATTAACAGTACAAGACAGACGTAGGGATTACCGATAGGTTATAATTTTATGAAAATTATGGAGCTCGGATTAAACCACGCCGAGATCGGCGGTACCCCATGCGAAAATTTTTTTGGACCTCGGAACTTACTCCAATTGATTTCTCGTGTCCGAAAACCCCCGAGTACCAAAAATCAACCAATTGAGGAAAAAAATTTTTCGAGAAGCGTACATGGGCGTGCACCCCCCTTTAAAGGGGGAGTGTGTAAAATAGGGTCGAGTGGAAAAATTTTTTAACAAGTGACCATTTAGGGGTAATTTTATGCGAAGAATCGATTGCGCGCATTTCCGAACCTTGAAAACGCTTCCTTGTTTCAGGGAAGGAATCGGTATATTGAAGCGAGAATTAAACATTTTCGGGTTTTTATGATCAACTCCTCAAAAGTAGGCTGGCTCTTTAATATTATTTAAAGATTTTTAGACTTTTTTAAAGCTTATTTTTAAGCATCTCTATTAATTTTAATTACATACAAACCATGCCAAGACTTATTGTTGTCGCTCGACCACGCTCGGGGTCTACAGCTGTAATGGAAATTTTGGGCTCTCATCCTGAAATTCAAGTTAGTTATTATTTAATTTTATCAAAAATTTTAAGAGACGATATCTCGAAAGTTCGAACTTCTTGCGGCACTAGGCGAGCTGATGATAGAATATGAAATTTGGGACCAAAATAAACACATTGGTGCATTTGAAGTGGTGTGCAAACTTAAAAAAGTCCATTTTGGCCCCTATGAATGTTGGGCCTTATAGGGATTTTTTCCATTTTAGTACTTTGGGCATGTCTCTTGATGGTTAAATCCAATTTCGATGATCTCGGTGTCATTGGAAAGCTGGAGACGTGGGTTATAACTTTTATATTGGGTGTAAGGGTTCATTTGTGAAAAAAGTGGTCGAAAATTAGGTTTTTCACAAAAATTCTACTCCCCTGAGGGATCAAAAATATAAAGATATGGTTCTAGAAAAAAACTTTGTTCCCCCGGGAGTTTCCGTTTTGCCCTAAAAATTATCTACAACACCCCTACTTTGTTTTATGCTTGATCTCGGCTCAAATCTCGAATCATCAAAAATATTTTTCTGACTCTGAAGATGATGGTCCAAACCGAACGAACTATCTCTCGACTCATTTGGACGAGTGCAAAAACTTTTTGAACGTCGGGAATCGAATCTGCGAGCTCAATGTAGCTTAACTTGCCAGATCGGACGGGTTCACTATTTAACTGGGTCGTTTTTTGATCCCTCAGGGGAGTAGGATTTTTGTGAAAAACCTAATTTTCGACCACTTTTTTCACAAATGAACCCTTACACCCAATATAAAAGTTATAACCCACGTCTCCAGCTTTCCAATGACACCGAGATCATCGAAATTGGATTTAATCATCAAGAGATATGCCCAAAGTACAAAATGGGAAAAATCTCTATAAGGCCTAACATTCATAAGGGCCAAAATGGACCTTTTTAAGTTTGCACACCACTTCAAATGCACCAATGTATTTATTTTGGTCCCAAATTTCATATTCCATCATCAGTTCGCCTAGTGCCGCGACAATCCCAAAAAGTTCGAACTTTCGAGACAACGCCTTTTAAATTTTCAAAATGAATTTTAGAATCTTGGCGAGCCACTAAACCCTGTCCATTGTGATCTTCCAACAAACGAAGAAGAAGTTTATAAATATTTTGATGATAAACTGTCTCAAAAGCCTGGTATTGTGTTTCAACATTTTCTAAGGGGCTATCTATACTTCAGTCGCGAGCTCTGCGACTGACTCCTTCCGGAATAAGAAAGTTGTCGCAAGCTAGAAAAATTAATAGAATCCACCTAGAAACCTCCAAGAAATTGGCTTGCGACAACTTTTGACTCCGATAAGGGGTCAATCGCGGGCAGTCGCGGCTCTCGTGAGTTGAAGTATAGAGAGGCCCTAAATGTTTTATACATAAAGTTAATGCAGCAGGCTGGCCACGACCATGGAATGCATTCAAAATACATGCATATCAAAAAGATGTGCAAAAATTTCGATGGGATAACCTAATGCACTATTGTGGAGTTGAAGCAGCCATTGTTGTTTGGAGGAAAGAAATTGTGGAATCAATTGTTTCTACCAAGATTGCTCAACTTACTGGTAAATGGTAAGAACGATTTATAATTGTTAACAATGGAACAAGAAAATAAAAATTACTATAATCTGTTTCCCTCTAAGACATACGTGCAGTAGGGGAAGGACATTCCAGGGCTGTCAAAAGCTGAACTTTTTTGTGAGGAGATTAAACCAGATATTAGGTGACTGGACTTTGATTTATCTTGGTGAGTTAAGAATTTTGGCACCAAAGTTCGGTTCAGTGACTGAGCCATCAGGTTCATACATTTACAATGTCGGCCCAGCCTAGCCTGACCCGATAACAATCCAGCGGCCTGAGTCAGGCCAAGCCGGATGACTGCCGGCCTAGACCAGGCCGGTCATGACATCCGGCTTGCACACCTTTCGCTGGGAGTCGTACCTGCAACTCTAGCCCTTTAGCCATTCGGCATGAGAGTTTGGTTGGGAACCCCCAAAATATATATTGGGTCGTTCCATAAGTCTCCGGCTTTTGTGCTTCGCAGCCGATCTTTAAGGAAATTGACCCAGTATGGGGTTTTCTATTTGGGGAATCGATTGCACGCATTTTCGAACCGTGAAAACGCTTCTCTGAATAAGGGTGACCATCCAATAGGTCGAGGGTTCGATCACGCTAGAGTCGAATAAATTTTTTTATCGATCCAAAAAAAGTCTTCAAAGTAGACTCCCGCATTTTTGGCCACAGAATTTTTGCCTATTATTTTTGTACGCCAGTGGTTCACTTCAAATTCTAGCTATTGGACTACTACTCTATACACTATGACTTTTAGGTATTCCAATAAAGAATGCAACACGATAACATCTGTAAACATTTCAAAGGACCATTTGGAATGGAGAATTCAAGAGGACTTCAAAAATTGGAGTGATGTAATGTGCAAAATTAAATTCTATACAAATTTATTCGACTTTTTTAAGTTATTTGAGCAATGGCCTATAGAGATGCGTCCAATATTCATTCAATATGAAGATCTTTTTTATTCTAATGACAATAAGACCATTCCCGAACACTTTCAAACTGTTTTTGAGCAAATTGGCATTGACAGATGTGATTATGTAAAGTGCCATGCAAAACGACAAAACCCAGCTCCTCTAAAAGAAAAAGTATTTCATAGTTTAACACTTACAAGACCGCTCGTGAGAGTGGACTAAAACGATGAATTGGGTCATGAAGAACATGTTTCAGAAGGAAAAAAATTTTGTATCCGAAATCGAGTTATCAAAATTGGTACATAAAACTTGGTACACATCCGGGTACTAATTTTCCAATGGTCATAGCTTTTTATAGGAATTGTTTTGAGCCTCGTGCGACCACTCAGTTTGTTGCTCTTGATCATCTCTATCATTTTTATATAACAACTATAGGTGGATCATGCTTCAATAAAAAGTTATACCCAATTCTTTGGCCATATACCAATTTTTTGGATATATTTTGCATCAAAAATTGGCTTTTACTGCCCTAGGTAAATTTTCTGATTTTTGCCAAGCATTTAGGGGTAATTCTATGCGGGGAGTCGATTGCGCTTATTCCCGAATCTTGAAAACGCTTCCTTGACCCTGATTCAGGGAAGTAATCGGTGTATTGAAGCGAAAATCAAACATTTTCGGATTTTATGAGAAAACCGTCGATTCTTAGGTTTTTCTAGGCGGGGAATCGATTGCGCGCACTCTCAAATTGTGAAAACGCTTTCTTGGCCCTGATTCAGGGAAAAAACCAAAAAATCGCATTTCAATGCTTGAAAACCAGGGTTGCACAGTGGAAACGTTACCAGTTTCCATTTCGGAGGTAATCAATAAAAATTGGGAGGTAAGCAATAAAATTGAAGGTAATCAATATATAAATTTGGAGGTAATCAATAAAATCTGTTTATTGAAGTGATTGAGTAAAATCAAAAAATTTGAAATTTCACCTTAATC
>OZJO01008048.1:0-11530 GCA_900406225.1 Acrobeloides nanus
ATTTTTCGAATAATACTCAGTATTATTCGAGTATTATTCGAAAAATCGCTATAACTCGATCAGGTTAGCGTTTCAAGCCTCCATTCTTTCCCCTAGAACCCCCGCCTCTCCCCTAACTTTTCACGAGGAACATTTTTCGCGTTGACGAGAAATTCTGAAAAAATTCCCTTTTAAAGTTATGACCATTTTTCGAAAAACACTGAAAACCCGGAGGAACAGGCCCAATAGCTTACAATAATTGTAAGCCATGGAATTGTAGGTATTGTAAGCTTACAATAATTGTAAGTCTAGAAATTGTAAGTATTGTAAGCTTACAATGATTGTAATTACAAGTTTTGTTCGTCGTTATAAATAAACTTACAATATAAGTTGTAAGCCGACTTGTAATTGTAAGTTGTTAAACTCTACAATAGATACAAATAAACTAGAAAAGGATGACAGAATGAAATAATGAAACAGAGTTTTCGCGCTAATATACAAAACAATTCAAAACATAAAGAGATTATTCTAAATTGATCTTGTTGTGACGCATTCTTTACACAGATGTATTTTAATCGGCTAAAAATTTTAGTACTTGAAATGGGAAATTTGTCCGATTTTAATCCGGACATGCTTCCAAAAGTTTTGAATGCTTTCTTCCCAATATTGCCCCAGAAAAAACCTGAAGTCACAAAAATTTTGCAAGATATTTATGCTAGTAATATCGAAGATGATGACCACCTTGGATGGTACAAGGTTTTGTCACAAGTATGAAAAATTTTTGGGCACCAAAAGTCGATTATCTCTAGATCTTCACTGGCGCTATGTTCACCGGATTCACTGGCCGAGAGGCAGATTATTATTTATGGAATAACAATACAGACGTTTATTTATATGAGTTTACATGGCCAACAGAATTGATAGAATTTAATATTGGAGGATGGAAACGTGAGTATATACCTATAATTTAGGATAGAAAGGGATCCTATAGGATGGGTACCAAACCTAAGTCTAAGCTTAAGCCCTTCCTGTCTGTTGAATATACAAAAGTAACGGCTCATGGGCCGGCGTGGTGGAGCTATAGTGACTTTTATTCAAAAATTATCGTTTTCATTAAAATCAAGGGGTCCAAAAACCTTTATTTTACTTCTTTCATCAAAATTCGTCATCCTCCATCGTTTTAAAATGTAAGCTTAAGAAAGTTTAATCCTAAGCTTAAGACTAACCCTAAGCCTATACCTATAGATTCTTTAATCACTTTTTAAGCCGTTTTTCATTCATTCGAACGTTTTTATATATGGATGTCAGACCAGCTATGGATCCCGGCTATAGAACAAGGAAGAGTAAATGAAACTGATTTTGCTATAGCCAATACTTTTGGAGAATTTTGGACTAACTTTGCAAAATATGGGTAAGACAAGAGTGGGAACACATTTTCTATTTTTATATAAAATTCAATTAAAGCACCCCATCTTTGGCTAATGAATGGGCTCGAACTAATACTACAAATGTAAAACTGTATTATGAAATAGGTCAAAGCAGAGGAAATCGTTTGGGCTATCGAATTCTCGATCAATATGTTTGGAATCAAGTATTGCTTGATTTAGTATTTTTATGTGAAAATAGCATATTTTAGGTCATTCCAAGTTTGGTTAAAAGTTGGCCTATCAAATAAGAAAAATGTGATATAGTCGACTCTCACTAAGCCGCCACCTCTGGGGACTGGCCTCAAGGTACTGGCTTAGCGAGAGTAGACTGTATTATCAATCATTTTTATTAAAATTATTTGAACTCAAAAATAAAATATTGCAAATATACAAAAAAGAAGTTTTAAAAAGATATTTATTGTTTCCTGAACTTTTGGTTAAACCATAAAATTTCCAAATTTTTAGGTCTTTATTTATCCGATTCGTACCTACCTAAAAATTTTTTGTAATTTTTTTTTAAATTTAAAAATTACTTTGTTGGTTATTAGAATCATTGGTTAATTGGTTAATTACGGCTTGTTGGAAATCAAACCAATTCTGAGTAGATTCACTTGAGTTGGATGAAGGGGAGGCATTTTGATACTAAAAAAAATTTATTTATTGTTGGTTCCGGAACATATTTCACGGCAGTTTTTTTTGGCGAAAATTGGAGGAAACTTGAATATTAAAAATGGCAATGCTGCTGCTATAAAACGTTTTGAAAAGAGACATTTTGTAGAAGAAGTGCACAATGCAGAAACCATGATAATCAATATGAAAGCGCATCTTGTTCGTGCTGGGAATGCGAATCGTAGGCGTACGTCATTTATAAATGGATTAGAGCAAATACAGCTTTTATCACATGACAAAGTAGCTTCCCCATAAAGCAAGAGAACAAATCAAGGACTGGTATGATCATTCGATTCAGCTCAACGAGACGAGTAAAACTAATACCATATTATACACACACTCTACTGAATCACATGGCCAAGTGGTTAGTGCGCAAGGATTGCACTTATAGGTTGCTGGTTCGAATTCCGTCTCGAACTTAAAGTTTTCTGATTTTCATAAAATTTTTTGCATATGCTTATTTTTGGTTGTAGATCATTTTTCTGTTATTATTTTTTCATATATAGACGGCTTGATATGTATGGCGCTGGTTTCAAAACTTATGGGGATCGAACCAGCAACATACATATCAAAAATATGAAAAATAATAACAGGAAAATGATCTACGCCCAAAAATAGACATATGCAAAAAATTTCATGAAAATCGGAAAACTTTAAGTTCGGGCCGGGATTCGGACCCGCCACCTAAAAGTGAAATCTTTGCACACTAACCACTCGGCCATGCGATTCATAAGTGTGTGTCAATATGGTATTAGTTTTACTCGTCTCGTTGAGCTGAGTCGAATGGCATTACTCGTTTTTAATATTTCAAGTTTCCTCCAATTTTCACCAAAAAACTGTCGTGGTTTCAGATTTTTTTCGATCTTTTCGCCTGGTCCATGTCATAGCTAAAAACTTACAGCGTCATTTCCATATTCTTCTCCTCTATAAGGAGCAGCTTTTTCTGATCTTGAAAATCCATATAAACCAGCGCAAACTTCTTGTGACATTATTTTTGTAATTTAAATACTAGACGCTGTAGAAAAAAGCAGTGAATTTTATGTCAGCAAAACCAGAACTAATCGAAGAATGTTTGTTTAATTTTTCACGTCTCCTTCCTTATATAGCTATCACTTTCCATCCATAACATCAAAATCAGAAACATGTTTTTATAGTATGCGATCTTTGTGCATCATCAAAACGCCTGCACTCAAAGATCGTCTGCTTTAAAAAGAAGAAAAAGAAAAGCGCATGTGACGAATTGATTACACTTTGGACGCAAGTTTTCAAATGATCAAAGGCAGGAAAATAGGGTCAATTGATTGTTTGTGTTGTTCTTCGTTTAGGTAATAAAAACCGTAGTGGTTGTGGTCAAGATCGAGATGTATACAAATTTTGATTTTAAATTCGTCATCACATAAAATTTAAGAGACACTTTCTTGAAAAGTTGAAGATTGGTCCAATAGGGAGGCAACACAGTTGGAAAGTTCCAGTTGGGTCTCGGTTTATATATTTTTGGATAGTACTAGACTAGTGAATAAAAAAAGTCGGAACTAGTATAGTTGAAGTGTCGCACTGAACGTAAATTTGTTCAACAAATTTTTCGTTAGAAATGATCCCTTTAGGGGTAATTGGAGAATTCGAATTCCGCATTCCTAAAGCATAAAAACGCTGCTTTGAATCAAGAAAAAGCTGTTTTTGAAACAAGTGAACAATAAAATCATGTTTTATATTATATCTGATATTTACGTATTCTGCACAAATTTTCCCACAAAATGCGACCACGCAGGGATGCCGAGTGCGGAAAAAATCTATTCTATGATAGAAATCGATTGCGCGCATTACCGAACCTTGAAAACGATTCTCTGGCCCTGATTCAAGGAAGGGGTGTGTGTAATGAAGCGAAAATAGGCAAATTCGGAGTCAGGGAAGCTTTTTCAAGGTTAGGCAATGTGCGCAATCGATTTATCGCATAACCCTCCCCATAAAGTTATTTTGTTGGAGGATAAACAACTTGAACAATTTATAAAAATCACGTAAAAATCCGATTTTTTGGCAACCTATATACAAAATTTATCTTGTATTCCACATTAATTGTAAAGTAGCAAAATGTAGATCTGGTGATTGATTTTCCGGAATAGCGCGTCCTTCAACGTTTACAAGAGCTGGTCTTATTTTAGCATTGCTAGTTGTTAGATTAGCTTTTTTCAAAAATTTAAAAATTAGTGCTCGATAAGTAACATCATTTTTCACCCATAGTATAAATGCAATAAAAGTAAAAATGTTAAACATCTAAAATATTCGTCTGTAATATTTTTAAAGTAAATTGGCACTTGAGTTCCCCCTTTCTGGAGCTATTAGTAATAACGATTTTAAGTTTTATAAAACCTTACCTTACTATACAACAACAGCAAGTATTTATCGACCCAAAAATAATTGAAAAGTGTCTTAGAGGCCAGAAAGTATGCAAAAATTTTCATGAAATTTTGAACAACTTTAAATTCAAACCCTATCCTATAAACTGCAAATCTGTCACTTTAGCTACTCGGCCATGGACTCGAGATAGAAAACTCCATGTTATGGTATTCGTTCTACTCTTATCGGCGAACTGAGTCTAATGGCATGATTCGTTTTTAAAATTTCGAATTTCCTCCAATTTTATTTTTTAAAAACCGACATGCCCCCATTGATAGAGCACCTGGATCCCTTTACATAGGTGGTGGGGGGGGGGGAGGGACAGCACAAGTTCAACCGAATCTTACCGTGTAATAAATCATTATCGTNAATAAATCATTATCGTATATCTAAACGCCCATAAAAACATTTCAATTTTAAACGAAATCCATATTAAAATAGTTCCAGTTATAGTAAATACAACACCTATTCTTAAGATGGGTACAATAATTTTGAGTGTTCTGATATTTTCAGCTAACTAAAGAAAACTTATTTATAACAAGCGATTATGAGCCGTATGCACAACTGACGCTAAAGCTAGCGCTAACGCTATTAGCGTTAGCTAAGCAATAGCTAATAAATTTAGCGCTAGCTTAGCATTAGTTGTACATAAGGCCCTATGTTCAACACAATTTACCTGGTATCTTTGTGTTAGTTTAATATCACTTCTAGCATTAATCCTTCTCAATTTTCTATTGTACTTTGATAAACATGATAATGACTAAAATTATTTTGGCCATGCACAAATTTAACAAATTCAAAAATTTGAGGAGAATTGAAAAAAACAGAGCCGTCCGGTTTAACTAGTGGAAGATTGACCAACTCTCTCTTATTGAGTGGGGGCGGGAATGGTGGAATAACAAGTTTTTCGGTTTTAGTTTTAGCTGATCGGTTTCGACTTTATTTGTATTGACCAATCAGTTTCGGTATAGGTTTTGGCTGTTCGGTTTTCAAATGATCGGTTTCGACTTTTTTGGTTTTACATTATTTTTAGTAAGTATAGATTTGTTTGACATCCGTTTTTTATAAAGGATCAGATTAGTTGTGAAGGATCGGTCTCGGTTTTTTTCGGTTTTGGGCTGATCGGTTTCGGTTCGACTTTATTGGTTTTGACCAATCGGTTTCGGTTTCAGTTTTGGCTGTTCGGTTTTCAAACGTTCGGTTTCAACTTTTTTCGATTTTCAGAAACTCTAATTCTAGCTATCTTTTTCATCTAAAGTTTTTTTGGGAAAAGGTATAAATCAAAATTTGTTGAGTGTATTTTTCGATTTTTCAACCCTTACCAAAATAGCCACTATATCAAAAATTAAAGCCAAGCTTTGAGTATAATTCAAATCTACACTAAGAGCCCATCTAGAAAACTCTATAATTCCACTAACTGTATAGCATGAAAATAAAAGCCCAATCGAAATAAATATGTTTGTTCGTTTTTCATAAAAATCTCGATATATTGTAGCAATAGTTCTTTCGATAAAAATAGCCACCCATAAACATCTTAAAAGTGTTGCGCCAAAATTACACCCGACAACAGCAATGAAGGATAAAATATAGTTTTCTTTGGGGTATATAAGACCTTCTATTAAGCAGACAAGGCATAGTAAAAAGTGAAATATACAGATGCAGAAGAAGCCTATGATAAGGTTCATATGGAGTATGCTAAAAAATGGAAATTTTTAAAATTTTGAGTAAATTCTACGATATTCAAGGGTTAAAAATTTCCCTTAAGTCGACTCTTCTCTCCATAGACATAGCCAGGATTTTACGACAGGGAGAGCTAATCCACAACAGGGGGGGGGGGCTAAACGCAGTTGCGGCGCCAGGATTTTGATTTTTTTGGCTTTGGGGGACCACCTTGGTAAAAACCTCATTTTTTCTTAAGATATTTCTCGAATTTTTGCTAAAAATGCTTTTTCTTAAGAAATGTTCGGTTTTGGGGCCATGCCTCCCCCCCCCCACGGTCCTTCCCCTGGCTCTGGCTAAACCTAGAAATTTGAAAAAATTCGCAAAAATTGCATTTTTTCTCTTTAATTTTCGGACGACAGGGGGCTATACCCCCTAGTCCCCCTTTTGGTTACGTTTTGCTTCCCTCTAACCCTGTATAACAAATCACGGCGGATTTTTTGCTAAAATTGGAGGAAATTCGAGATTTCAAAAAACGAGTCATTCCATTCGACTCAGCTCGCTGAGACGAGTAGAACAAATACCATAACATGGATTTTCCTTCCCGAGCCCATGGCCGAGTGGCTAAAGTGACAGATTACAATTTATGGAATTGGGTTCGAATTCCGCTTCAAATTTAAAGTTGTCCAAATTTGATGAAAATTTTTGCATACCTCTATGTTGGCCTCTAAGACAATTTGCAATCATGTTTGGATCATTGCTTGGCTGTATAGTAAGTTTAGGTTTTATAAAACTTAAAATCACTATTACTAATACCGTATATTCTCTAAAATAATCCCCGGAGTTATTTTTTTCAATCCCTCACAAGAGAGAAGTCATTTTAGAAAAAGGGGTTATTTTAGAAGAAATACGGTAGTTTCAGAAAATATTTACTGACCGAAGAATGATTGCAAAGTGTCTTAGAAGCCAAGATAGAGATATGTAAAAATTTTCATGGAATTTGGACAACTTTAAATTCGAAGCGGGATTCGAACCCTAGCCTATAAACTGCAAATCTGCTACTTTAGCCGCTCGGTCATGGGCTCGGGATGGAAAGACCCATGTTATGGTATTCATTCTACTCGTCTCGATGAGCTGAGTCGAATGGCATGAAATTTAAAATTTCGAATTTCCTACAATTTTAGAAAAAAAATCATCTTAAAATGTCTTACCAAAAATTCGAATGAAATCTATTCCATTCAAGTTTTATTATTAAACGAGTAAAAATTATACATAACATAAAGACTATAGGACAAATTAATAATCCAAATGAATACAAATAATATTCGAAAATATTCATATAAGGATATAATGTATAAAAAGTACTGTTGAATGAAGTCATGGTAAGTTTTCTTGAAAAAATCTAAAAAGTTTCAATTTTAAAACAAGTATAACCAATGTCGGTTTAATACATTTATATGTTAATTATAGAAAGCTTTCGAGTATATTCAAACACAAATGATGTGATTTTATTTTATTTTTATTTTCACACGGTAAAGCGTCACCTATAATTAGGTGAAAAATTATTTCTATATTTCACAAATGCCGTGAATGCTTCTTTTATGAAAAGGTATGTGAAAAGTACGCTTGATATGTGAAAACGCAATTGAAAAACATTTACAATTTCAAAGCGGGCATTTAGATTATACTCATGGCTAGTTTTGGTTTGATAAAGAATATAGAAAACACAAAATTCTAAAGTTTGAACAAAAAAAGAAACCTGTATTTCATTTTTTCTATTGATCCACCTTTCGTTTCAATACACAACTCAATCTTGCAGCAAGTAATGTTGCCTGATTCAATAGTGTTGTGTACCGACGCGATCTATGAGCATTAAAAGTCAATAGGTCGAGTAAAATTGAATTTAATTTAATTCGATCGATTTTCGATCAAAAAGATCTGACCCTTAGGACAAGTATTGAAAGACCTATTTACTTTGTACGCATTTAGTGACAAATTGTTTTTATTTGACTGCAAACGTGTTTTATTAAAAAAATAAACTTTATAAAAAGCTCCTTTTTACATTTTCCTCGTTATTTCTCTGATTTTCCTTTATGTCCAAAATAGGGGAGAATCATAAGAATTGCGATTCCGATTTTGTTGAAATTTGGATTTCGGAATCGGAATTTTAGCACCGGAATTAAAATCTGGATTCCGACGCATCACCACAGAGGCAGAGAAGTCCTGACAAAAGATATACGAAGTCCTGACATGGGATGCAAAAGTCCTGACATAAGTTGGCACGAAATACTGGTATAACGTGCAAAAAGTTCTGTCCGTTTAGCAGAAGCAGGTTATATAAAAATCTCAAAAGTAAGATAATATTTGACATAAATGATGTATGCTAAAACGGACAGAACTTTTTGCACGTTAATCAGTATTTCGTGCCAACTTATGTTAGGACTTTTTGCATCCCATGTCAGGAGTTCGTACATCCTTTGCCAGAACTTCTCCGCCCCTGTACCTATCACGCTATAATTAAGTATACAATTGAGAAAACTTAATTTATATATAATGGGTAATTAAACAACCCATGCATCAGGTTGGGTTAAAAGATCTTTGTTTGATAGCGCTCCGAAACATCAAGAACATTGTGCAAAAATCTTTCGATTATAAAAATTTCTCATGTAGTGCCCATGATGAACAAAATCAGACGAATGTAACACCTCAATTCATTTTTATTCTCTAATTATGTTACGGATGGCAATACTTCAAGTTTGAAATTAGCGATCAACTATTCAGTGACCACCCGCAGAAAATCCGGAATTTGATTTTGGGGGAGGGCAACTAGGTAAAAGCCATTTTTTCTATCAAATTTTGGAATGATAGAAAAAGGATTACACCTCCGACAAACAATTAAAAATTCAGTGCCGGGAGACCGAACGCTACCGCGCTCGGGGGGGGGGGAGGAAGAAAAGATGTTTGTGAGGACTACCGAATTCTTCTCCTTCCGAACGTTTATTGTGACGTGTAAATGCGCGAATTTTGGAGGATCAGTTATTACCAATCCTATTTATAACGTCCCGATTTGACCCTTTCCTGCGGTCAAAATTGAAAAATTCCATCCAATTCGTGTTCCTCATACCCGAAAAATTCCGAGTACAAAAAATCAGCCGATTTGGAGAACTTTTGAAAAATCAGTTTTTCCCCTTGGTTCCCCAAGGCAGGGATGTCCCAATACCAGTAAAAGTATTGGTATTGGATCATACCAATACTGGTATTAAAATCCGGCCTAGTTCAAACCATAATTCTTGTTTATTTTTTCTCAAGAAAATGTATAAAATTCATGAAAAATTATTTTTAAGTAACTAAAATATCATTAATTTGAAACAAAATTATACAAAAAATTGACATAAAATTTGAAAAATTTCAAAATTCTATAGTATTGAATACACGTGTACAACCCCCCCCCCGAAATTCGGGGGGGGGGGTCGCCTGCAGGCCAAAATAAGTTTCGCCCGCAGAAAGTCGCAAATTTCGGGGGAGGGTGTCTGTACACGTGTGGTATTGAAACAAAACAATATTGGTATTGAATATATAAGTTATAAAATTACAAAATACAAATTAAGAATTTTTGAGATTACGAAAAATTACAAATTCCGATTTACGAAATTACGTACGTTTCACCTCTGATTGGCATTGAGAAATATCAATACCGGGACACCACTGCCTTAAGGGGTAAAAAGAAAATTTTTTGTCTTCGATTTCGATGATTTTAGTATCAATCGTCTTCTCTCATCGTCCCCTACAACTTTTGCAATGGCACTATCAGTTTAAATCAATCGTTCCCGAGATCGTCTGTATACACAAACAAACAGACAGAGATTACACGTTTAATGTAATAGGATTTTAAATTTTTTTTAGTAAATTAATAAAAGAAGTCAACACAGATCTAAAGACTTCAACAAATAATGACGATATGTTGAAAAACTCAAGCCATAATTAATCTAGAACATTGGTAATTTTAGAAAATTTATAGGAATTCCTCCAATGAATAGTAATTATATCTACAAGAATCAAACTTCAATTTGATGCCTAATAATGATACAGAGTGGATTTTGTGATTTTTTGGGGTCGAAAATTTATTTTTCTAATTTTATGTTTCTAGAGGTAATTTTATGTAGGAATCGATTGCGCGCATTTCCGAATCCTGAAAATGCTTCCCTGACCCTGATTCAGGGAAAAATTAGGTTTTTGAAGCGAAATTCGTCGTTTTTCGCAATTTAAAAACCCAATTTTTCCCTGAATCAGGCCCAGGAAAGTATTTTCAGGATTCGGAAATGCACGCAATCGATCCCCACATAAAATTACCTCTAGAGGGATCATTTTTAGAACAATACATTTTCGGATCCCAAAATCACAAAAATCCACTTTTTTAGCCCACCCTATAATATCAAAAAACTGCTGCTTGTTTATTGGCTGTTGTTATTGCACAGCCAGCACGTCAAGGTAGCCAACAAGGCCCTGGCGCCCAACAATAACCTAGCCAAGGTGGCCAACAAGGCAATGGTGGGCAACAAGGCAATGGTGGACCAGGACAAAACCGGGTTTAAATAAAATAAAATTTTTAAAATAAAACAAAATATGTTCATTTTTAGATTTCTTTTTTTAAATATTGTTAAATAAAGATCTTACTTTAAAAAGATATTTGCAGGACGAACTTGAAAAATCAAAGATTATGTTTATATCAGTATTGTCTTACAATTAAATAGTCCAGGTTCAAATTCCGGATCAATAAAAGTTTTTATTGCTTTTTTCAAGTTTCGATCAGCGTTGGTCTTCTTTTTCTTTGCCAGGATCTTTTGCCTTCTCATCATATTTTGGGTCGGATCCCATGCCAGATGGGTATAATGAAGGCTTAAATTCTTTAGGAATTTGCGCAAGTTTAGCAACTTCGTTTTTAAGTTGTTCAAAATGGGGATCAATATTTTCCAGAGTAATATCATCTTTGATTATAAGCTTCTTTCGTTTACAGAGAGTTGGGCTATCTGGTGATCCAGCCAGATAATATTCATATCCTTCATCTTCTTGTTTGTCTTGAGAAGTTGTTTGACTTGGGACAAGGTTAAGTTGCTTGTATTCTGATAATAGTTGTTTTAAGCTAGTGGTTTCCAGAAAATGTTCATCTAAAGGTTCAAGGTCGGCAAGAAGATTCTGAAAAATTACAATAAAATTTTGTTTTCTTGACTATCCCACTCGGTTATATTTTTGTCCTATTAGAAATGTCTGTCACATTTCGTCCTGGAATCGAAACAGGCCCCTTGTAGCCCTTCGAATTAAATTTATTTGTAACCCTTCTTTGTTGTTGTAACCATAGGTTACCAAGGGAGGTATAGTACCCCCCCCCCCTCACCACTCATCCT
>OZJO01008049.1:0-13889 GCA_900406225.1 Acrobeloides nanus
TTTAGTGATTGTTGTATCTTTTGGGTTGGTTTTTGCAGGTGCGATTGTGCACCGTTCTTATTAAATTTTCATAAAGTGTCAGCATAGTCGAAAACCTTTTTGCTACAAGCACTAGAAAGAGTGGGGGAAAAATATTTTTAAAAAATTAAAAAACAAAACTTTCAAGTGCAAAAAAATTAAGCTACAACAGTGATTCGAACTCTAGACCTTTATCGTCGTAGACCGACGCGTTAGCCACTGCGCTATACGCGCTTCTGGTTTATTTAGTTTGAAGTTACCATCTGAACATATGATTTTTTGATTTATTTTTGCAAATACATTTTATTTTTTACATAATACATTAATTTTTCACTTTTATAGTTCTTCTTTAGTAATGAGTTTCCTAAAATATATACTAGAAAAGTTTTCATGCATATCTTTTCTTACCATCATAGGTCTTCCTCTAGTTTCAATTGGTAATAATACCGCGGCTAGTGCGCCAACCAATGATACACCCCCATAAATAATAATCGGAATTAGCAATGAGAAATCAGATACCACTTGAGCAACAAACGGGGTGATTATTGAGCCAATTCGAGCTACGGCATTTGCTGTACCAAGTCCAATTCCACGAAGGGTTGTAGGATAGACCTAAAAATGCTCTTGTTACACCAACTTGGCTTATACTCACCTCCGGAGTGTATACATAAAGTGCTTGGAATGCACCTGCAATAAGTGCTCTACACATAAATAAAAATACTGTGACAAGGCTTCTAAAACAAGAATATAAGCATGCGTATCCTATTATTATAAACGTGTAATCTGTGAGGATGTGTAGATGATCTCGGGAACGTTAGATTTCAACCCCCAGTACTAAAACTAAAGTTGTAGGGAACGATATATTTCACTACATGCTCCGCCGCTATCACAACAATACAAAGATATTTCAACAATTATTGGAAGAGATTCGCATAGTATACCCATTAGGGTCGGCACAGGCTCGCACATTCGATCGTACTGAATGCAAGCAAAAGTACGATACCCCACAAGCTATCGTACGAAGTCATCGTACGATCGTAAAATTAACGTACAAGTACGCTTTAGGATTATTCTGAGAGCCGTAGGCACTCGTCACAAGCTGTCATACGATGCAGTACGATGGCATCGTACGAAATTTGTCGCACTGTCGTATTTTGTCGTCGTACTTTGTCGTACGACAATGTATTTTTGTCGTACGACACAAAATGCATGTCGTACGATAAAAGTACGATAGCTCATCGTACGAAATTTCATCGTACGAGCCATTGTACTCGTACGATAGCTTGTGGCCATTTCGTCCGTCGTACGATTGTATTTTACAATTGTACGATGACTTCCATACGATAGCTTGCGTAGCTTGTGCCGTTGCTTGTGGTTAATAGCTTGTGCCAACCCTTATAATATAAAATATAAAGATATAAATAAAAACTTCATAAAAATATTAAGGACTCATAAGAACATATAAGGACTCATAAAAATTTCTTGTAACTTACAATATCAGGCAAATAGTGCCAATACACAGAACAATTCAAAATTACATTGAGAAGAAATGTAAAATGATAACAAAATATGACATAGCGCTCGGTCCCGCGGTACTCAAACTTACCTGGGTAAGCAAAAGTACAGTATTGAAATGCAAATTGCAAAAGCTCCGAACTCTAATGCCATTGTATACTTTCTACCGATAAATTCAATAATGAACACTGTTACAATTAGACCTAAATTTTTTATAGCTCAACGAGACAAATAAAACGACACCAAATTTATCCAATTTGATAATTGTTTTGGGTTATTGAAACGAAAACTCTGATTCAGGGTTTTCGTTTCAATAACCTATGCGTTTCACGACTGCTAGCGCGCACCCACAACAAACCTGGTATCTCGGCTAAACTATTAGTCAATAAATCAATATAGTCTTCCTTGCCTAGAAGCTTACACTCGATTGATGAAGTCTAAAGCAACTGTTTGACTTTTTATCAACTTATTAATATTTTTCATACGTTAGTTATTTCTGAAGTTGTTACGTTTGCATGGCAATAGCCATCATTTTGGTAAATAACCGTTGCAAACAGGGTGATCCCATAGTAGGAAAAACTGGCTATTATCCAAAGTGCCCAAACTAAAACGGACGTCTTCCAAAATCCATCTGTTAATAAATCCGAAATTTTGCTTCTTTTTGCTTGCTAAAATTACTGATGAGGCTCCGAAATTTTACTTAGATAGTAAATGGACTCAAGGTCCGTCAGAGAATATACACAGGCCTAATAAAGGGTCAATATTCAAGAAAAGTTCCCTTGAGACTCACAGTATGTGAAAAATGACAGTGAAGATCAGGAAAGACACAGTGATAGCAAACTTAGAGTTTGTCACTGATTGAGACAAACCGAATGATTATCACGAAATTTTCGCAGTTCAGGAACTAAACCAACCACGTGACTGGATCAAGAAGAAACAACATCGATATCGAACGATCTCGTCCAAGAACGATCTCGAGATATGGATTTTGGCCCATCACTTATTTATTAGTACATACAGCTTATTTCTGAACTCTGACGGTCCAAAATTGGACTAGACCAGGCTCATCGCCAAGGGCGGATAGAAAGCTGACCCAGTATCGCTCTGTTTCAAAATAATACTTTACTTTGCTGTCATCTTTTTCAACTACCAACTTTCCATCTGGTAGTTTACGACCATTCATGTAGGCAACATATTGAAGTGTTTTCAAAGCTTCTTTTGGTTTACCAGACGTCATTAAATATCGAGCACTTTCTGGCAACCACTAAAACGTTTGAACTAGTATAGATGAAGCGTCGCACTAAACGTGAATTTTTGTTCGAAAAATTTTTTCGCGAGAAAGGATCCCTTTAGGGGTAATTTTATGCGGGGAATCCGAATTTCGCATTCCTAAAGCATGAAAACGCTTCTTGGAATCAAGAAGCTGTTTTTTCAACTCTCCAAAGAAGTTGCCAGAATATAGACCAGTGTTGTCCCGTGTACACATGTGTTGTGTACACACGAGCGAAATCTTCGTAGGAATTGAATTTGAATTTATTTCCTTTATAGAATTGTTATTCATGACAAAAGAAAATTTTGGGTCAATGTGTTCAACTCACGAGTACTCATGTGTACACACTGTGTACACATGTGTTTGTGTACACGTGTGTTGTGTACACAAACACATGTGTACTCATGTGTACAGGGGACAACACTGATCTGTGCATACTCAGTCTATCGAAGCAATTTGGTCTGCATTAAAACGCAGCTTAAAGCACCTACACGGCACATCTAAGGAATTGCATGACTAGAAATTTAGTAGTCTGAGAAAAGAAATAGCAACAACAACTAGACCTCACATTTATGGCAAACCCATGTGGTTCGATCTCCTTCGCTTCATTGGATCCCCACAAAAATTGCATACTTAAAAGCTATGAAGCAGACCCATGGAAACTAGCCAGTCATCAAATTCTTTATCAGAAAGGCGCAGCCTTTCGTAGAGCTCTTGAAGAGTCATATAGCCTTCATTTTGTTGGTTACTTGATTCATCGGTAATTCTCGTGAAGAATTTCCTCCTTTTATAGTCTTTTTCCCGCACTCGGCATCCCTGCTTGGTCGCATTTTGGCAGGAAAATTTTTCATTTCTCGCGAAAAAATTTTCGAAACAATTCACGTTCAGTGCGACACTTCAACTATACTAGTTCCAAATGTTCTCTTACTTCGAGTTAAAATTATAGATCTTACATTGGACAATAGAATGAAAACAAACAACGGAATTGAGCTAAAGAACAACCACCAGCGCCAGCCCCATGAGTTCATGATCAATAAAGCCAAGATTGCTTCAAAACCAGTGCCTACAGCCCAGAAGACCTCAATGAGAATCATGCATTTGGCACGATGGGATTTTGGTAGAAATTCTGAATATAAAGTGAATCTAAAAGTATACAGTTAGTGGTTAGATAGAAATAGAATTGTCAAAATGGGGTCTAATTTTTGGGAAAAACCAAGCGACGAAGCTGGGTATCGAACTCGCGAGCTTTTGGGCAACAGCCAAACACGCAACCTACTGCGCCACTGAGGCCATGTTTAACCCTTTCGCGATATTTACGTTTGAAATTTTATTACAAATTTTCAAACGTGATTGTGTATTGAAGCGAAAGGGATTGACCCCAATCGTGTTCGTTGCTTGGGTCAATCAAAGTCTGTTTATTGAAACGATTTGTCAAATATTATAAAAACATCCTTCCCCATTTTTTTTATAGCTCTATGAAATGAATAAAATGATACCAAAATGACCCAATTTGAACATTGTTTTAGGATATTGAAACGACAATTCTGATTCATGTTTTCGTTTCAATAACTCAAAATATTGTTCAAATAAGAATGGAACGATCAAATAAAGCAATACGAATGAAATGACATATTGAAACGAAACCAAATTCAGGGTTTTCGTGTCAATATTTAGGCAAATTCAAACTCGCTTATTTGTAAATGACATCGTTTCATTCATATCGTTTTATTTGCTCGTCCAGAAACGATTTGAATTTGTCTAAATATTGACACGAAAACCCTGAATTTTGTTTCGTTCCATTATGTCATTTCATTCGTATCGTTTCATTTATATTCATTCCATCTGTGTTCGTTTCATTCGTATCCTTTCAAACCTTTCGTTTCATTCGAGTCTATGCCTATGAAGTTGGCTAGATAGTTCACTAACTCTTACGATTGAGGCACTCCAGAAATAGCAACACCAACTAGACCTCGAAATAAAAGAAAAATATAGAAATTTGGTGATATTGCACTTGCGACCCCCATAAGCGAGCCCATAAGAGAAGCCAAAATAAGGCCCTAAAAAGACTTTTGATATTAGTTGTAAAGAAAATTTTGTCATTTACTATTTTTCTCCCAAATTTATCACAAATTTTTCCCCATATTGTACCCGACAATAAAATGCCACTAAATACGGTAGTTGTTATAAGTGCTTGTTGGGTTTTACTTATATTCCATTCACAATGTAGTGACGGGGATAAAAAAGCCAAAATCATCATCTCCATCGCATCTGCCATCTAAATTTTTTGGCCGATAAGGGGGTCCGCGCTTTCTAACGCTAACTGTCGAAAATTAACGCTAGCTGACAACGCTAAGAGAAGATCTATTTTTTGCCACAAAAAGTGATGTTCTACAAAATTGTTCCTGAGTTCACGACGAACAATTTTGTAGAACATCACGGGCAAAATCGAAAAAATTGACGAATTAAAAGTTTTGATTATACTCGCCTGACTTGCAATAAATTCCAATTATTGAAACGAAAATTTAAAAATTTTTTGAATTTTGGCCAAAACCATTGAATTTTTTTAAACTTTGGAGACAANGAAGGGGGGGGGGGGGTAGACACCAAAATCAAGTCATGAAGCCCATGGGAAACACGAGATCTCGAATGATTACGGTGATTACGTAATATCTGGATGACCCCCTTCCTTTTTTTATTTCTTACCCATGCAAAACCAGTCAATAAAGACAACATGATTTGAAATTTTCCAAATCCTAATGCTTCAATAGCTTCATCAATAGTGAAAATATTGTTGTTAGAAGTATCCATTAGTCTGAAATTTTCTCCAACTTTTTTATACAAATTTCCTTTATTAATAACAGAAACTTTTGGAGACATTTTTGTATAGAAAATTCAACAGGCCGTGTTTACAAAATGCAAAAAGGAACACGTATGGTTTAATACTAAACTTGAATTTTTGGAATGACACCTTTTTAGATTTTATCTTGATATCTGATGGCCTTTCTTGGGATGATTAGATTCAACTTTGCAAGTATTCGCGTCAATAAACAGATTGTCAAAATCGTTTTGGCGGAAAAATCAATTCTCAATCCGATTTTTTAAATTTTTCATTAAAACAATATTCATCATTTTTTTATAACTCAACGAGACGGGTAAAATGATTCAATTTGAAAATGTTTTTGGGTTATTGAAACGAAAACCCTGATTCATATTTTCGTTTCAATAACCCAAAACAAATTTGATCATGTTGGTGTCATTTTATTTGTCTCGTTGAGTTATATTAAAAAAATGACGAATATTGTTTTAATGAAAAATTTAAAAAATCGAATTGAAAATTGATTTTTCTGCCAAAACTATTTTGAAAATCTGTGTATTGACACGAATACTTGGGATAAGTTTAACACTATAAAAATCCTTCAGTTTAGCTCAAAACACATAACTTTATTATCCAAAGTTGTCCAGAATTTTATGCGCTACAAGATAGGCTACTTTAAAAAAATCTATTTTAAAGGGGGAGGGATATTTTAAAGGGGTAAACTTTGCAGCAGCATCTCCGAAAAAATTTTTTGGAATTTTTGCAAAAATGACCTTTCTGGGGGTAATTTTATGCTAAAAATCGATTGCGCGCATTCCCGAAGCTTGAAAATGCTTCCCTGATTCAGGGAAATAAAATCGTGTATTGAAGCAAAAATGTGAAAATTTTGGATTTTTCGCTTCGATGCACACTCTTATTTCCCTGAATCATGGTCAGGAAAGCATTTTCAAGCTTCAAGAATGCCCGCAATTGATTTTTCGCATAAAATTACCCCTAGAAAAGTCATTTTTGCAAAAATTTCAAAAAAATTTTTTTCGGAGATGCTGCTGCAAAATTGTCTCTTCTTTAAAGAAATAAAATCGTTGAAAAAATTTTTAAAAACTTTTAAAACAATATCTTTTCCGACAAAATTGATAACAAAAAAATAGAACAAGTTTGAATTTTGTAAACAGTGGCGTTATAATTGGATCAACTATTCTATTTATAACAAAAAGAACACCATGGTTCCTAACTAAAAACAAGATTTGTTTGCTATATGACCTTTTTTTAATTGATGTTTTCTCTTGTCTAGTTGTGGGAGTTAGTATTGTGGATCAATTAAATGCTTATTTGTGTAACAGATCAAAAGTGCGTCTATATAGGGTGAGCCAAAAAAAAACCATAATTTTTTCAATTTTTGGGGTCATTTTTTCAAAAAAAAATTTTTTTCAAAAACACCATTTCTAGGGGTAAAGATGGCTGAAAAGCACGAATCCGACGTCCAAAAAATTTTTTGACCTATAGAAACCCTGTTTGTTTTGTTTTTGCATAAATTTAAATGACCCCAAAAATTGAAAAAATTATGGTTTTTTTGGCTCACCCTGTATCAAAAAATATTTATCATTTAACCCGGTAATGCGCACACTATATTTTCGCCGGAGAAACTTTAAAAAATTGTTATTTTCTGTATAAGTAAGCTGTCCTGATTCCAAATATATAATTTTTTCAAAATTGGAGCAAAAAAATTTCTCGCGCATAAGGTCGAGGGTTCGATCCCCGTGCAAATCGAAATTTTTATTTTCTCATCCAAATTGGATGAAAAATTTTGTATTCTGTATTCCATACGCGGGCAAAGGGGGAGCCTCCCCCCCCCCGACCCACTCACTCATCGGCCCAAAATTAGAGGGGACCCTCTCATACTCCATATCAAAACTTCCCGAAAATTTGAATCGAAGTAATACGCTAGAAGATTTTCAAAATTTTATTGTTTTAAAAACACATACAATACAGTTCACATAAATATACAACAGAATAACATTTTGAAAATTGGGTGTTTGAAGTCATTTTCTCTTCAAACCCCCAACTTTTTCCCTGAATCAGGACCAATGAAACGTTTTCACGCATCGAAAATGATTGCAATCGATTCCCCGCATAAAATTACTCCTGTAGGGGGCCATTAGAAAAAAATTTTCGTCCCCAAATTTCACGTAAAAATTACGAAAATTGCGATTTTTTGGGACACCCTGTCATACATGGGCAAGCAGGGGGGTACTGGGCCCCAAAATACAAATTGGTCCCAAAGGTTACTGTCGACCAAAAAAAACGTTGACAGGCGAAAAAGTCAAAATACGAATTCGTATACGAATTTTTTTTGGACCCTACGAATTGGAAATACGAAATCGTAGTCAAATATGAATTCGTATATATGTTTTGGACGTATTAGCCGTCAAAATACGAATTGGTCCATTAATTTTCCCCCCGATATGACGAATTAGGGGGGAGTACAGTACCCCCCCCCCCCCCCCCTTGCCTGTATGCACCCTGTACATTTCTTTTTTAAAAGCAACATAATATTCTTCTTTAGTAATGAGTTTCCTAAAATTATACTAGAAAAGTTTTCATGCATATCTTTTTTTACCATCATAGGTCTTCCTCTAGTTTCGATTGGTAATAATACGGCGGCTAATGCGCCAACCAACGATGCACTCCCATAAATAATAATCGGAATTAGCAATGAGAAATCAGATGCCACTTGAGCAACAAACGGGGTGATTATTGAACCAACTCGAGCTAAGGCATTTGCTGTACCAAGTCCAATTCCTCGAAGGGTTGTAGGATAGACCTAAAAATGCTCTTCATGTTACACCAACTTGGCTTATATCCACCTCCGGAGTGTATACATAAAGTGCTTGGAATGCACCTGAAATGAATGCTCTAGACATAAATAAAAATACTGTGACAAGGCTTCTAAAACAAGAATGTAAACATGCGTATTCTATTACTATAAACGTATAATGTCTGTGAGAATGTGCAGATGATCTCGTTCGCACATTCTATCGTACTGAATGCAAGCAAAAGTACAATAGCCCACAAGCTATCATACGATCGTAAAATTAGCGTAAAAGTACAATGAAATCGCCATAAGCTGTCGTACGATGCAGTACGATGGCATCGTACGAAATTTGTGGCACTGTTGAATTTTGTCGTCGTACTTTGTCGTACGACAATGCATTTTTGTCGTACGAGGCGTCGTACGAAGTGTCGTACGACACAAAAATGCATGTCGTACGATAGCTCATCGTAAGAATTTCGGTCATCATACGAAATTTGTGGCACTGTCGAATTTTGCCGTCGTATGACAATGCATTTTTGTCGTACGAGGCATCGTACGAAGTGTCGTACGCTTGCGTTAGCTTGTGCTGTTGCTTGTGGTTAGTACGATAGCTTGTCTCGACCCTTATAATATAAATAAAAACTTCATAAAAATATTAAGGACTCATAAGAACATATAAGGACTCATACAAATTTCTTGTAACTTACAATATCAGGCAAATCGTGCCAATGCACAGAAAAATTCAAAATTACATTGGGAAGAAATGTAAAATGATAACAAAATATGACATAGTGCTCGGCCCCGGTACTAAAACTTGCCTGGGTAAGCAAAAGTACAGTATCGAAATGCAAATTGAATAAGCTCCGAACTCTAATGCCATTGTATACTTTCTACCAATAACTTCAATAATTAATACTGTTACAATTAGACCTAAATTATCGGGAATCAACTAGAACCGAGCGCCTACAGCTCTCAGAATAATCCTAAACAAAGACGGGCCATTCTTTATAGCACGATGAGACGAACAAAACGACACCAAGTTTATCCAATATGAAAATTGTTTTGGGTTATTGAAACGAAAACTCTGATTCAGGGTTTTCGTTTCAATAATCCAAATGCGTCTCACGATTTCTAGTGCACACCCTAACAAACCTGGTATCTCGGCTAAACTAGTGGCCAATAAATCAACATAGTCTTGTTTGTCTAGAAGTCTACACCCGATTGATGAATTCTAAAATAACCGTTTGACTTTTTATCAACTTATTAATCATTTTTCATACGTTAGTTATTTCTGAAGTTGTTCCATTTGCATGGCAATAGTCATCATTTTGGTAAATAACTGTTGTAAACAGGGTGATCCCATAGTAGCAAAAATTGGCTATTATCCAAAGTGCCCAAACCAAAACGGACGTCTTCCAAAATCCATCTGTTAATAAATCCGAAATTTTGCCTCTTTTTGCTTGCTAAAATTACTGAATTTTATGGGGCTCCAAAGTTTGCCTAGATGGTAAATGGACTCAAGATCCGTCAGAGAATATACACAGGACTAATAAAGGGTCAATGTTAGTTCAAGAACGATCTCGAGATAGGGCCCGACCCGAATCTAGGTGCATGTGTGCTACTCCTTGGGGGCATGACGAGTGCCTGAAGATGCACTAGCTGCATGCGAAGTCCTCAGTAGGAGTAGCGATATGTATGCGAAGCATCTGTATAACGTAGCGTTGTTACGGTAAGGTGACTGAATCACTTTGCTTCGCGAAGTGGAAGCTATAAGTTCGTATTTCTAGTCGTGTCCCTCTAAAAACGGGCACGACTAGAAATCTGGTAGTTTACGACCGTCCTAAATGTATTTTTGGGATAGAAAGCTGATCCAGTATCGCTCTGTTTCAAAATAATACTTTACTTTGCTTTCATCTTTTTCAACCACTAACTTTCCATCTGGTAGTTTACGACCATTCATGTTGGCAACATATTCAAGCGTTTTCAAAGCTTCCTTTGTTTTACCAGACGTCATTAAATATCGAGCACTTTCTGGCAACCACTAAAATGTTTGGAAGAAACGTTTTCATGCTTTAGAAATGCGAAATTCGGATTCCTCACATAAAATTAGCCCTAAAGGGATCATTTCTCGCGAAAAAATTCACGTTCAGTGCGACGCTTCAACTATACTAGTTCCAAATGTTTTCTTGCGTCGAGTTAAAATTATTAGATCTTACATATGACAATAGAACGAAAACAAACAACGGAGTTGAGCTAAGCGCCAGCCACCAGCGCCAACCCCATGAATTCATGATCAATAAAGCCAAGATTGCTTCAAAACCAGCACCTACAGCCCAGAAGACCTCAAGGAGAATCATGCATTTGGCACGATGGGATTTTGGTAGAAATTCTGAATATAAAGTGAATCTAAAAGCATACAGTTAGTGGTTTGTTCACTAACTCTTACGCTTGAGGCACTCCAGAAATAGCAACACCAACTAGACCTCTAAATGAAAGAAAAACATAGAAATTTGGTGATATTGCACTTGCGACCCCCATGAGCGAGCCCATAAGAGAAGCCAAAATAAGGCCCTAAAAAGAATTTTAGTATTAGTTATAAAGAAAATTTGTTTCATTTACTATTTTTCTTCCAAATTTATCACAAATTTTTCCCCATATTGCACCCGCGAATAAAATGCCACCAAATACGGTAGTTGTTATAAGTGCTTGTTGGGTTTTACTTATATTCCACTCGCAATGTAGTGACGGGGATAAGAAAGCCAAAATCATCATCTCCATCGCATCTGCCATCTAAAGGGGGGATAAGGGGGTTGCTTGAAAATGCTTCCCTGACCCTAATTCAGGGAAATAAGTGTGTTTATTGAAGCGAAAATATAAAATTCGCTTCAATACACACTCTTAATCAGGGTCAGGGAAGCATCTTTAAGCTTCGGGAATGCAATCGATTTTTCGCATAAAATTACCCCTAGAAAAGTCATTTTTGCAAAAATTTCAAAAAAAAATTTTCGAAGATGCTACTGCAAAGTTTACCCCTTCCCTTTTAAGAAAAATTTGACAGAATTTCTATCTATATGGCTATATGAATCACATTTTTCCTCGCTCTTCCTTTTTTATTTCTTACCCATGCAAAACCAGCCAATAAAGACAGCATGATTTGAAATTTTCCAAATCCTAATTTTTCAATAGCTTCATCAATAGTGAAAATATTGTTGTTAGAAGTATCCATTAGTCTGAAAATTTCTCCAACTTTTTTATGCAAATTTCCTTTATTAATAACAGAAACTTTTGGGGAAACATTTTTGTATAGAAAATTCAAAAAGGCTATGTTTACAAAACGCAAGAAGGAACACATTTTTCGAATGGTTTATTACAAAACATGAATTTTTGAAATGACACCTTTTTAGATTTTTGTCAAAACAACACAAAAACACAGTAAGAAAACTTTTATTTCGAGAAAACCGTGCTGGTAAACGACAATTTGCACTTGAAAATCCTACAAAAGGGGCTTGCTTATATACTGTTGTGATGGTCAGACGGTGGCGAGGGAACAGCTGAGACGAGGATGGGTTACAATTTTGTTTATTTCGGGAATTCGGGATTGGGGAGGAAAATGGCATATGTGAGCTACAATACAGTTTAGAAGAGAGGCGAGAGACTTGAGTTAAAATCATTCTTTCTTGGAAAATGACAAATATGATTCATTTTTGGAAAATGAAATGTTATTGGAAATATCTTTTAAGAAAAGAAATGAATCACAACATTTTAAAGGGGGCCCAAATTAGGACCCTTTCTCCAAAAAACATTTTTTTTTTGAAAAATGACTTTCTAGGGGTAAAAATAGGGTGAAAAATCGATTGCATACATCTCCGTCGCGTGAAAATGTTTTCTTCACCTTGTTTTCGCGAAAATAGCACTATTTCACGTTAAAAATAGTGCTTTTTTTTCGCAAAAACAAAGTGAAGGAAGCATTTTCACGCGACGGGAATGTGCGCAATCGATTTTTCACCCTATTTTTACCCCTAGAAGGTCATTTTTCAAAAANCCTGAATCAGGGTCAAGGAAGCATTTTCACGCGACGGGAATGTGCGCAATCGATTTTTCACCCTATTTTTACCCCTAGAAGGTCATTTTTCAAAAAAAGTTTTTTTGATAAAGGGCCCTAATTTGGACCCCTTTAAGAAAAACATAAAGGTCAAAAATTTTTTAAGAGATTAAAGTTTATTCTTTATCGCGATATGTCGCGACAATGACACCAAAATTATCTAATTTGTTTTGGGTTATTGAAACGAAAACACGAATCAGGGTTTTCGTTTCAATAACCCAAAACAAATTGGATAATTTTGGTGTCATTTTATTCGTCTCGTTGAGTTTAAAAAAAATGACGAATATTGTTTTAATGAAAAATTTAAAAAATCGAATTGAAAATTGATTTTTCCGCCAAAACTATTTTGAAAATCTGTGTATTGACACGAATACTTGGGATAAGTTTAACATTATAAAAATCCTTCGGTTTCGCTCAAAACACATTATCCAAAGTTGCCCAGAATTTTATGCGCACAATATAGGCTACAAAATGCCGTTGGCGCGTCAGAAAAATGTCGATTTTGTGCAAAAATTTTCAGAAATTGCCCAAAAATGAAAAATTCCACAAAATCTTGCAAGAAAACTATATTTTTTGTGCAAAAACTGCGTTGGGGCGCGATAAAAGTCGTTGGCGCGCGCCAACGGCTTATGGGCACCCTTACAAGACTTGAAGGACGAAAACATATTGGGCTACTCCTACGAACCAAACCCCATAAACTTTATAAAAAAAAACTTAAAACAATATCTTTTCCGACAAAATTGATAACAAAAACAGAACAAGTTTGAATTTTGTAATCAGTGGCGTAGTAATCGGTGATCAACTATTCTATTTATAACAAAAATAACACCATGGTTTCTAACTTAAAAACAAGATTTTTGTTTACTAAATGGACTGTTTTTTAATTAATGTTTTCTCTTGTCGTGTTGTGGATTAAGTTATGGAGTTAGTATTGTGGATTAATTAAATGTTTATTTGTGTAACAGACTAAAAATGCGTCTCTATAAAAATATTTATTTATCATTTAAAGGTACAGTCCAGCCACATCACTTGAAGCAGTCCGTAGCAGCTCCGTTAGCTCTGTCAGGCGTATCTGGAACGAACTCTCAGCCGAAGTCGCTACGACCCATGATCTGCGCCAGTTCAAGCGACTGATACGAAGCCTAGAAGTCTATGCGGTCCTCTTAATAAGGAATGTGATCAGAAAAGTGGAATCCAATCTGTGATACTTTTACAGGATAGAACTGCCTTGTTACATTTTATTTGTTGTGCTCATAGGCGTAGCCAGGATTTTCTGACAGGGGGGGGGGCTAATCGAGTAAAATGACCAAAAATGTTGAAAAAATCATAAGGTAGCTACCTGTTGTTTTTTATTTTT
>OZJO01008053.1:0-20711 GCA_900406225.1 Acrobeloides nanus
TAGGAAAAAGATATATGCAAATTTCTGGAACTATTGAAAATAAGACTTCGTTGCCAACTAGCAATCCCACCATAATTGTAAATCTTATTAATTTTTTCCTCTCTGTTACATGGACATAATTTTGAGCTTGTATTTTGGCTTTTATAAACTAAATTTTTTCTCCACATTGATGGGATTTTTCCATGGAGTCAAAATCTACAGGTGCCCCCCCCCCAAAATAGTACTTTTGCGATTTTTTCAAGTTTTTTAATTTTTACCAAAATAGCCTATAAGGTGTTTTTCTATGCGAGAAATTGTTTGCACGCCAGACCTTGAAAACGCTTCCCTGACCTTGTATTACCATATTTTAGCTTCAATACACACATATCTTCCTTGAATCAGGGTCAAAAAAGCGTTTTCAAGATAATGCGAGCAATCGATTTCTCGCATAGAAAAAACTCTCTATTGGGCTATTTTGTTGAAAATTAAGGAAGTTGAAAAAATTTGGAAAACTCGCCTAAAAATCGCAAAAGTGTCACTTTTTGGGCACCCTGTAGATAGTAGCTAGGCATAGGTCCGTAACTAGGATTCAGGCTCTTGAAGGGGGTACAATCTTTTTTAGGTTTGGGGGGGGGTACGCCTTTTTTAGGTTTACGAGGAGCGCGACTCTGTTTTTTAAAATTTTTCAGAAAAGCAAAAAACTGATGAAAAATGACAAAAAAGTCAAATATTTTATCAAAAATGATATTTTTGACGAAAATTAGTAAAATATTGTCATTTTTTGCTTTTAAAAAAATGCAATTTTTGTTGAAAAAATGACAACTTTGAACATTTTTTGATAAAACTGTTTAATGTGCAAAAATAAAAGGAAGACCATTAGGAAAAATTTCATTTTCTGATTTGAGGGCATCGTGCTCAAGGTTCCCCATCTACGGCTCTGGCTATGCATATAATTGAACATACTTTAGTTATCAAGACAACAATTGGAATATACAGTAGAACAGCACAACTTGTAAACAGAATTCGCACATAGCGTAAATAAATAAGCATGGGTGGGGTATTTATGCCACATATCCCATAAATCTACAACTCTATTCTTTACATAAATTTTTTATAAAAATACCGGGTGGCCGAGTGCTATTCACCCGGAAAGGAGAAGGAGATTTCGAAGAGAAGGAGGTCTTCCCTCTCTCTCTCGCCCCTTTATGAGCAAAAAATCGAGAGCCATACCACTTGGCTATAAAAGTCGGTTAGTCACTCGTTTAAAATTTCTCGGCAAACCGAGAAACTAGCCGAGTGGTATGGCTCTCGCTTTTTGCTTATAAAGGGGTGGGTTCGAATCCCAGTCCGGGCGAAAACTTTTTGCCCAAAGTCAAGATTTTCAAAAACAAAAAAACATGCATAAAATGGACAAATTAGCTTGTTATTTTTCAAAAGTTGGAAATTCAGAATACTTTTCCAGAAAAAAGATATGTCAAAATAAAATAGGTAGGTTTCATCTGATGCACCCTGTAGATGCAATGGCGTGCCCAGGAGGCATGCCCCTCACCCAAAACAGAAAATTTCCTAAAGGGGGTATAAACTAGAGCCCTTTTTCCAAAAAAATTTTTTAAAAAAATGACTTTCTAGGGAAAAAATAGTGTGAAAAATCGATTGCGCACATTCCCGTTGCGTGAAATTGCTTCCTTTACCTTGTTTTCGCGAAAATTTCACTATTTCTCACAAAAATAGCACTAGTTTTAACGTGAAATAGTGCTATTTTCGCGAAAACAAGGTGAAGGAAGCATTTTCACGCGATGGGGATGTGAGCAATCGATTTTTCATCCTATTTTTATCCCTAGAAGGTCATTTTCAAAAAAAAGTTTTTTGGAGAAAGGGCCCTAATTTGCACTCCCCCTTGAATAAAAATGACATTTTTGGCTAAAATTCCATAGAAAAATGAGGTTTTTTCCTAGTTGCCTCCCTATAAACCAAAATCCTGGACACGCTACGGTAGAAATGTATAAATTTATAAATAAAGAATCATCAAAAACTTACGAAATAACTATCCCGCATCATGTAACAAACTATTCCAACTCCAATTAATATAGGTAAAGAAACAATGAATGGAATCACTATCATGGTTATAGCATATGTAGTGCGAAACTTATAATATTTAACGGGCAAAGCGAGCGAAATCAAACGATCTATGGAGCTAATACAAGTAATAACTCCTACTGCAGGTATTGTTATTACCCAAAGGTAATAATACATCAAGCCAAAACATTCCCATGGATTTGTGACGGGAACAACTAAACATTTTATCAGTAAAAGTAGAGCTCGCCGAGCCGGTGATTTTTGACCGAATCGATCAAATCGGCTCTATCGACTCGGTTAAAAATCGCGGCTCGGTGAGCTCTAAATTTAACGACACGCACCTCTTTTTTGTTAATGCATTCCTGTGTGGTCTTTAAATTACCGTTGAAATCCACAGTAATTTGTTTAATGCGTCCCTGCGTGGACGTTAGAGTAAGAAAGCAAAAAAAATTATCGATTCGACTGGCTCTGCTCTTCGGCTCTAACTGACGAGTATGGGAATCAAACCTGGGTGAATGCTCTCTTGATAGCACGTATCAAACCAGCGTGCTACCACTACACCGCCGATCAATAAACATTTATTCCACCCAATTTAAATATCATGCACGCCTTTTTTGACAATTTCAATTCGAAACCGACCTCAATAGCACAAAATTCAATTTTTCCCTGCTATTTTAGGCCATAAGGAATAGTTTTAGCTAGTTTTGAAAAAAATTGTATCTTTCCAGTCGGACAGTTCCCTTTTAAGACTTTTGTTACCAAAATCATGGAAGTACACACACTGGAAAAATAGATTTTAGGTGCACGCAAATTTTACGTATACGTAAAATACTCTCTATGCCACAGGCAATCAATCTGAACGCGAGGTCGAAGGTCGAACACAACAGGCAATCTCGGAAGCGAGGCCGAAGGCTGAGCGAATTCACTATGATCCAATTGTCCGTCGCCGATTGTCATAGCGCACAAATTTGAGCACCTACATTTTTCAGACCACAATAAGTTAAACCTATAGACGCCAAGAGCGATAAGTGATACTCCATATAATATATCATATAACATTGTGCCCAAAAAGATGATATATTCTTTTTGTTGACGAAATTTTTTACTACATATAATAAACAATGCCAGAAATAGATTCGGAAATATTATCAGCGAACCTTGTGCAAAATTTAAAATATTAATTCCAACATCAATATATGAGCTAGTAGTTATGTTCGTATATAAGATTGTCATTTTTATCGACGAAATAGAGGATTAAAAATTTTTTAGTAATAGTACTACTATATACTTTTTAACACTGAATTTAGATGTTGTATTTGTGAAATGATCTTGGGAAAAATAGACGTGTGTGGGAAGAACGGGATAGAATAAAAGAATTCTTGGAAGTAGTATATATGTGGGAAGTACAAGATATAAAAGAATTCTTGGAAGTACAGAGTGTTCAAAAATCTGTACCAGATTTAAAAATTCACTATCTCAGCGAGAAAATTGAAATATTTCATGATGTTTGTTTTATAAATTTGCTAATGTGATGTAGTTTTTTATATAAAAAATTTTATTGAAAAAGCCTTAAATTTCGATTTTTTAGCACCAAAACATTAAAAATGAACTTTTTCAAAATTGCTGCCGTTTTTGGGTACCCTAGTATTTTTTCTTCAGATTGAGCTTAAATCAGCTGATTTTTTGTACTCGGAGGTTTTTGGCTATGGAGTACTTGAATCCGGCAGAATTTTTTTTATTTTGACCTATGTAGGTACCCATATCAGAGGTCGTTTACATAAGACTAATTTAATTTCCTCGCTGAGATAGTTAATTTTTAAATCGGGTACCGATTTTTGAACACCCTGTATATAAACGGAAAGTACAGGATATAAAAGAATTCTTGGAAGTAGTACATATAGAACGATAAATTTGGTTAGGAAAAATTTAAGATTTAAGAAAATGAATGACTAAATTTGTTATATTGTTCTCATGAACGATCTCATGCCCTTTGAATGGTTAATGAAAAATGATTTGTGAAATGTGTAAGATTAAAAGGACTAAAATTTCCTACAAATACAAAGCATTCAAAATTTTATGTCCATATTTTCGAAACTAGGCAAAAAAGAATATCGTTCGCGTAGACGAAAGAGAGGGACTAATCTATGACTGAAGTCAAGGGGCACCGGTGAGGGAAGAGCAGTTCGGATCTAGGAAGCAGGGGGTATGCCCCCCCCCCATTCTTAAGAAAAATGGCATTTTTGACCAAAATTCGATAGAAAAATGAGATTTTTACCTAGTTGCCCCCCCCCCAGAATCTCTTCCTGAAAGTGTCATTCTGTCTTCACTGTGGCGATCATAGATCTCTCCCTGAAGGTGTCATACTGAAAAAATTTTTTTAGCCCCATATCATGTTTAACGGAAGTCTTATCATTGCAAATTAATGTTAGCAAATAATAATCCGTCATGGCCGAGTGGCGAAAACGCTCAGTTCTTATAATATACCTCAAGTTCGATTTCCATCTGCGCTCGAAACTTTTTGCCCTTGCCCCCCCCCCAAAGTTATAAAATTTTTTGCAAAATAAAAAACTGGGTTAAAAATTTTTAAATCTTTAAAAAATTTAAAAATCGATTAAAAATTGAAAAAATTCATAAAAAATGGTTAAAAAAAATTTAAAACAATTTTTAAAGAAAAAAATATGTTTAAATTTTTTTTAAATCTTTAAAAAAAATTAAAAAATGGGCTACAAATTTAAACAATAGATAAAAATTTAAACAAGGTTTTAATTTAAAAAAGAAGACTCGGAAGCGCTTGGGTGCAATGGGAGAGCTCGTAAGCACTCAGAGGCACTCGTAAGTACTCCGAGGCGCATGGAAGTGCTTGGAAGCGCTCGAAAGAATTCGTAAGCACTCGGAAGAACTCATAGGTACTCAGAAGCGCTCGGAGACCTATGAGTGAAGACCAAGCACGACTTCCCCCCCCCCCCAAGTGCTTCTACATTTTCTACTTTTGCTTGAAGTTCTTCTAGAGTCATTGGCGCTTCTGTGTAGTGGATTACTTTTCGTTGCTCTATCTCTTGGACGGCAGCACTTTTGTTAAGAGAAAAGTGCTGCCGTTGTTGAGAGAAAAGTTCTCCATTGGGCTCCTTTCCACTTGTGATGCTTTCTGAAGTGTTAGAAGAAGAGAATTCAATGGACTTAGCACCCCCTCTGAAATCGAAAAATGAAAATTTTTCCCAATGGTCCATCTTTTGTTTTTTTACAAAATTTTTGAAAAATTAAAAAAAATTCATAAAGAGTGATCATATTTTCACCAAAATTGTCCAAATTTACTCATTTTTTCAACAAAAAATTACAAAATTCGCCATTTTTCACAAAAATTTCATTTCCTGAGCATTTAAGCTTAATAGCAAGCATTTATTACAAAAAATTTTTAAAAAGTTTGTTTATCATACTACGTTAACTTGTAATGTCTGTCTAGACGATCTCGGGAACGCTTGATTTAAACCCTCGACGCAAAAACTCCTCGAGTGCGGAGCGCTCGGCTCCCGGTACTTACTATAAAAATGGCACTAGGTCAATCTCACGTTCATGGACAAAAGTTACGGACACTTCTCACATGTACATGAGAAGTGTCCGTGAAAAAATCCGTGAGAATTGACCTAGTGCCATGAAAACAAGTATAGAGGTTCAAGAATTTCCAAATTCAAACTCTACTAGCTCGAATCCGCTAGCGAATCGAATTTAGTGTATAAAAAAAACAATTTTCAAATTTCATGAATTCTCAGATGATATTAAGCGTGTTTCAAGTGGAAAGGTACTTTAATTTGTCATTCGGTTTCGGTTTGAAGTATCATTGTTAGAGAATGTAATGATTTGGGTTTGACTCGTTTGAGATTTTAGAATTCTTCGCTTAAACATTTGAATAATTGCTTGGCGCAAATCTTTTTGTATAAACAGGTATAAGCAAAAATTTACAGAGCCTAAACTAAACAAGTTATTAAAAAATATTTCAACAATCCAGATTTGGGCAATGAATATCACCGAAGGAAAGCGTAATTTGTAGGAAACGGAGAATCTAATATCATGCTACGAACTTTCGCTTTAGTACTGACAACATAGTTTTTGAGCATTTGTTCCTCGGGATGTTACTGTGGGCACAATCAGTGCTTTTGCAACTGCTCCAAATCCCTATTTTCTGGAAAATTTTCATACCTTTCATCTTGACAAAGATGACTAATACGTTTAAAAATCCAGGAAAAAGATATATGCAAATTTCTGGGACTATTGAAAATAAGACTTCGTTGCCAACTAGCAATCCCACCATAATTGTAAATCTTATTATTTTTTTCCTCTCTGTTACATCTGTTACATGAACATAATTTTGAGATTGTATTTTGGCTTTTACAAACTAAATTTTTTTCCCTCGGAATTGATTATATTTTCCTATAAGTTCAAGTCTACAGGGTGCCCCCAAAAATGGCACTTTTGCGATTTTTTCAAGTTTTATAATTTTCACCAAAGTAATCCTATAGGGTGTTTTTCTATGCGAAAAAAAGAACTTTAGACATTTTTTGATCAAACTTTTTAATGTACAAAAACAAAAGGAACCATTAGGAAAAATTTTCATTTTCTGATTTGGGGGCATCATGCTCAAGGTGCCCCATCTACGGCTCTGGCTATGCATATAATTGAACATACTTTAGTTATCAAGAAAACAATTGGAATATATAGTAAAACAGCACAACTTGTAAACAGAATTCGCACATAGCGTAAATAATTCAGCATGGGTGGGGTANAAGAAAACAATTGGAATATATAGTAAAACAGCACAACTTGTAAACAGAATTCGCACATAGCGTAAATAATTCAGCATGGGTGGGGTAGCTAGGCCACATATCCCATAAATCTACAACTCTATTCTTTACATAAATGTTAAAAAAAGTACCAGGTGGCCGAGTGCTATGCTATGGGAAGCAGAGTGTTATGAACCCTGAAGGGAGAAGTTCCCTCCGAGCGCTTCTTCCCCCCTCCCGCGCAAATTTTAAAAGTAAAGAACCATCAAAAACTTACGAAATAACTATCCCGCATCATGTAACAAACTATTCCGACCCCAATTAATATAGGTAAAGAAACAATGAATGGGATCAATATCATGGTGATAGCATATGTTGTGCGAAAATTATAATATTTAATGGGCAATGCGAGCGAAATCAAACGATCTATGGAGCTAATACAAGTAATAACTCCTACTGCAGGTATTGTTATTATCCAAAGATAGTAATACATCAAGCCAAAACACGCCCATGGATTTGTGACGGGAAGAACTAAACATTGTATCAGTAAAAGTACATCATGGTATTTTTTCTGTGCATAAAATAATTTTCTTGCACACAAATATTTTTATCTGCGCACAATATTCTTTTTTGCGCATAATATTTAGCGGGAAAATCAAGCTCAATATATACTAAGCTTGATTTTTCCACCACTGCGACTACGCAGGGATGCATTTTTAGAATCTCAACTTTGCCTAGGCAGGCCTGTCAAAAAAGTGGATTTTTGTGATTATTTGGGAACAGTCATGTGCAAACATCCAAAATTGGGACCCGAAAATGTATTGTTCTAAAATGACCCTGTGGCCCCTCAAGTGNTGTTTTGGTGACATTTGACAAGTACAAACTACAAAAAAAATCTGAAGGGCGAGGATTCGATCCCAGAGGTCAAAATCAAAAAAAAAATTTATGATATTTCTGATTTCGACCTCCGGGATCGAACCCTTGCCCTTCAGATTTTTTTTGTAGTTTGTACTTGTCAAATGTCCACTTGTCAAATGTCACCCTCAGTAAAAAAAACTCTTGTCAAATGTCACTTGTCAAATGTCCGCTTGTCATTTGTCTGCTAGCCATTTGGGAACAGTCATGTGCAAACATCCAAAATTGGGACCCGAAAATGTATTGTTCTAAAATGACCCTGTGGCCCCTCAAGTGGCGCATTCACTAACACCTGTTGTGCTTGCTTATGCAAGCATTGAATCTCAATGAGTTAGTCTGGTCACAATGTAGCCTTAGTACCAGTTTCTTAAAACAGCCCCCCCACAAAAAAATTTGGATCTAGCCCTCCATTGAAACAAGGGTATTCTCGGGGGAATGTGGGTGTGGAGGACAACAAATTTGGCGTTAGGACAACTGGCCATGAAAAAGCGGACAAATGGCAACGGATAATTGTCAGAAGACGATGTTCTCCACTTTCCAATGGTCAGAATCAAAAAATTCTTTCAGATTCGAGTTCCTCATATCGAAAAATTCCCTGGAGAAAATCGCCAATTGTCCGTTGCCGATTGTCCTAGTGCACAATTTGAGCACCTACATTTTTCAGACCACAATAAGACAAATCTATAGACGCCAAGAGCGATAAGTGATACTCCATATAATATATCATATAGCATTGTGCCCAAAAAGATGATATATTCTTTTTGTTGACGAAATTTTTGACTACATATAATAAACAACGCCAAAAATAGATTCGGAAATATTATCAGCGAACCTTGTGCAAAATTTAAAATATCATTTCCAACAACAATATATAAGCTAGTAGTTATGTTCGTATACAAAATTGTCATTTTTATCTATGAATAAGAGGATCTTTAAAGATTTCGAAATATTACTATTAGGTGACTGTTGAAGATGTTGGATTTTTGAAAATTCAAACATCTAAATTTATTCATGATTAACAAAATTGCATGTTAATGCTTGCGTGATTTGAAACAAAACATTTTGACTCTAATTTAACAAGTTCTTATTAATTGTCTCCCTTTTATACATAGATTTTAGTAATGAATTTTCAATAGATAATGTACTATTGACTACACACGAGTTCAACTTTCAGAGTCCAAAAGTATGTCCATGACGAAGGACTTCTTGGCAGTGGCGTATCAAAGGGAAAGTGAGGGGGACCCACGGCGCACCAAAATGCCGAAAAGGTGCAGGCAAGAGTCAAATTTATATATGTTAAGGGGGAATCTGAATCAAATCAGATCCGCCCGGACGAATCTGATTTGATTCAGATTCACCCTGGCGGATCTGAATATATAAAAGCCAATTTGTATAAGAATTGACTTTTGCCTTAAGGACGACGAAACAGCTTTTTGGTGAGGGTCTCAGATTTGCTCGGAAACGTCATATACCCTAGGTTTTCAACTATGGCGAATTGATTGGCGCCAAAATTTCGGTTCCAAATCAATTGGGGATACCCGGACTCGTGAATCGGTGTTTTTTTAAGTACCGCCTATTAGTCGAGCTTCTAAGGCTTGTAACTTGGCACAGAAGTTGTTTCAGGTCACAGTCAAGGTGTCATTGGAATGCTGAAACATTGCTCTACAACTTTGGAAAAGACTCTAAAAATCGGCGACAGCACTGAAGAAAGATATACCAGTTTCTTTGAAATCGCATGATTTTTTACCCCCTAAAATTTTTTGTTTTGCCTCTAAGTTCTGTTCCTTAAATCGAATCTGTGTTCCCGACCCAATTGCCCTTCATCTAAGCTTTAAGAGGCAATATCTCGAAAATTCTCACAGGGTGAGAGTACGCAAAAAAGTGTCGCCACAAACTTGAAGCTAAAAATTGAAAATTCTTTAGACTAGCGAAATTTGACATAATTTATATATATTCAGCTAAAAACCTAAGTTTTTGAGACTTTAAGCCAACAAAATATGATTCGGAACTAAGCATAAAATAAAGTAGGGGTATTGTAGATAATTATTAGGGCAAGTCGGAGAAATTGGTCGGAACAAAGTTTGTGGCTAGAGCCACTTCTTTGAATTTTTGACTCCTCTGGAAGAACAGGATTTTTATAAAAATCCTAATTTTTCGACAACTTTTTCCACGAAATTACCCCATACACCTATATAAAAGTTGTAGCCCGCATCACCAGCAATCCAACGACACCAAGATCATCGAAATTGGATTTATCCTTCAAGAGATATGCTCAAAATACTAAAGTGTAAAAAACACTTGTAACATTCCTGTAACGTCCAACATTCATATGGGCCGAAATTGACTTTTTTAAAGGTTGCACACCATTTCAATTGCTTAAAGATGTTTCTTTTGCGTCCAAATTTCATACTACATACTCAGTTTGCCTAGTGCCGCAGCAACCCCTGTTCGAATTTGTTCGAATGTTCGAGATATCGCCTCTTAAAAATGAGTGTTTTTCAGCAAAAAATTAAAATTTCGGTCGCGGCTGTATAGCCGTATATAAATGTTATGTTATTAATCTCATGCAAATATTCATGTAAAAATTTATTTGGTATGCAAATCTTCAAATCATAAGAGCGTAAAATTATCTTTTTGTCCTTTGACGAAAAAATTGCTCTTTTCTGTTTTTAACAAATAGTGTTCTACATCGCGTTTATTATTGTTGAAAATTTCTCGCTCAGTTATTTGCGTTTTTTATTTTTACATTATTAAAATTCTTTGTTTTTTATTTTTCTAATTTGTAGAGCCAAAATGTCTTTATTCCATAAGCAATTTACGCTATTTCTTTGTGCGTTGTTTATTTATGGCATCCAAACCAAGGATGAAATTGAAACGGAAGAAAATGTGTTGGTATTAACGAAGGCATGCTTTTCAGCTCAATGTTTTCTAAATTTTCTTCAATTTTTAGGATAATTTTGATGATGCCGTAAAAGACAACGAGTTCGTCTTAGTGGAATTCTACGCCCCTTGGTGCGGACATTGCAAATCGTTGGCGCCCGAATATGCAAAAGCTGCCACTCAGCTTAAGGAAGAAGGATCGGCAATCAAACTTGGAAAAGTCGATGCCACAATTCATACCGAATTGGCTAGCAACTTTGAAGTTCGCGGATACCCTACGCTGAAGCTTTTCAGGAACGGAAAACCCTCTGAATATGGCGGTGGTCGTGACGCTGCATCGATTGTTGCATGGCTCAAGAAGAAGACAGGACCAGCAGCCAAGGAATTGAAGAGCGTGGATGAAGTTAAGGACTTCCAGGAATCTGCTGAGGTGGTCGTTGTTGGATATTTCAAGGAGTCCTCTGATGATGCCAAAGTATTCTTTGGAGTAGCCGGCTCCATCGACGACGTTCCATTCGGTTTGGTGCACGACAAGGACGCTGCCAAAGCATTGGAATTGACCAAAGAAGGCATTGTCCTCTTCAAGAAGTTTGACGAAGGACGCGCCGAATTCGATGAAAAACTCACTGCCGACAAGATCAAGTCATGGATCCAAGCTAATCGATTGGCACTCGTTTCCGAACTTACACAAGGGACCACTCCGATGATCTTTGGCAGTGAAATCAAGTCGTACAATATGTTGTTGGTCTCGAAGGAATCGGCCGAGTTCGAGAAGTTGCAAAGCGAGTTCCGAGCTGCTGCTAAGGAGTTCAAAGGCAAGGTGAGGGAAATGAATTTTATCCTCTACTATGAACGTGTATTGCGCTGTGACGTAACTAGGATTTTGAATATCTGCATTAAAAAATTTTTAAATTTGATATACGTATTCGGATATTCATATATGAGTTTGAGCTCAATTTTTTTGATCTCACCCCTTGCCTGTAGGGTCAGCAAACACTAAAAATGATAAAGTCAATTTTTCGAAAAACTAAATTTTCGCGCAAAACATTCCTCAGAAAATTTGATAGGGGGAGGAAGCTCAAAAGTACATAGTTTTCTCGAAAATCAGTTTATTATTCCGTGCAACGACCAAAGCTGAGCAAAATTTTTTGGAACAGGCTAAAAAAATCACATCTTATAAAAATTTTAAAAATGGACTTTTTTTTGAAAATTTTTCATAAAAGAGATCTTTCAAAAACTTACATCAAAGGTTCCGTCGACCGCGACTACTTTACATGATTTCAATACTTTCAAATTCTGACGTGTGGCAAATATCAGGAATCTAGTATTATTCAGTTAATTTTATAATGTTTTACAAAATCAGGCAATTCGTGTCTATGCACAAAACAATTCAAAAACCAAATAGTCAACAGATAAAACATGAATCAAGCAAAGTTTAAATATTACAACGGAAAAAATCTGTTTATTGACGCGATTAAAAAAGTCAATAATTGAAACGATGATCATCTATCAATACATTTAAATTCAGACGCATGAGAGATTTTTGTAACAAGCAGGTTCTGTAACGAGAGGTCCGTAACGAGAGGCCGTAACGAGATGGGTCTGTAACGAAAGTCCCGTAACGAGAGGTCGTGATGAGTGTGCTCGGTAACGAGAGACCGTAACGGTAACGAGGGTCCTAGTGCCGCAAATTTGGAGGCCTGAAACGTTAAGCTGTTAAAGTTATGGCGATTTTTCGAATAACACTGAATCTGGGTTTTCAATGTTCCTCAGGGGCCTGGGCCGGCCCCTTTTCTATCCTTGGTCGAAGGTACATCTCCACTTGTCTAAATCAATCTCTAAAGTAACTTGTAGAAATGTCCGTTTCGAAAATAACTTTCAAAATGTCCGTTTCCAAAATAACTTTTCGAAATGTCTGATTCGAATATAACTTTCCAAAATGTCCATGTCGAAATTAACTTTCACAACCATTTCCGTCGAAATATCCTACAGCCCTCGGTTCCCTGTACTTGTGATCAATACCATTTCATTTTTCAGGTATTGTTCGTCTACATCAACACCGACGTGGAGGACAACGCACCAATCATAAAATTCTTCGGTTTCAAGAAAGACGATCTCCCAGCCATCCGACTCTTCTTCCTCGGAGAGAACACCAAGTACAAGCCAGATTTCAAGGAGATCACCATCGAAAATGTCGTCAAGTTCACCTCGGCCTATTTAGAAGGAAAACTCAAGCCGTATTTGATGAGCGAAGAAATTCCAGAAGATTGGGATAAGAGCCCGGTTAAAACTTTGGGTGAGAACAATGCAGGGTGGTCAGATTTTGAAATTGCATAATTAATTGAGTTCAAGTTGGATCGTAAAACTATCAAATTTTCAAAAAGTTTATACACAACTCCCTGGTGAAAAACTTTTTTGAAATTTTTCAGCAGGGGTTTGTGAAGAAACTATGAAAATTCGACTTTTACTGTCCAATTTGAGCTCGATTAATTACGAAAATTTTAAAATCTGGCCACCCTGGAACACCGAACAAATTGTTGTAGCTTAATACCCTACATTTTTAGTCGGGAAGAACTTCGAAGAAATCGCTCGTGACCCGAAGAAGAACGTCCTCGTCGAATTCTATGCTCCACGGTGCGGTCACTGCGAACAATTGGCGCCAACATGGGATAAGCTTGGTGAGAAGTACAAGGACCACGAGAACATCGTCATTGCTAAGATGGACTCTACCGCCAATGAGGTATGGAAGTTGTCGATTTTAAAATAGGTCATCAATTTTTGGGACCCTTGAAATAATATTTTTCAATTTTTTTACTCAACTATTTTTGAAGAAGTGTCGTAGCCAGCTCGAAGCGGGGTGGGGTCTCGAAAAATTTTAAAGGTTTACCTTGATCCCCCACCCTTATGTATTGGTTCCGTAAAATTCCAAATTTTCAGGCAAAAACATAAATGGCCAAGGCGATTTTTTTGTTGTTGAATCGTTGCAATATTTTTAAATCCTGAAGTTAAAAACCAGCGCCTCAGGCGAAATTTTTTTGTTGAAAAATGATTGTTTATGAGTTGAAAATGCTCAGAAAATGACGATTTGTTGTGGAGAAATTGCAAATTTTGAACTTTGAGCTAAAAAATCTGGGAAAATTTGTACATTTTTGGTGAAATTCTTGAGTGAAAGCAAAAAGGCGCATGTGAAAATTTTTTGAATAATACTTGTTTTATAGCTGAAAATGACCAGAAAAGTTTAATTTTTAGTCAAAAATCGTGACAATTTGGTGACTTTTTTGTTGAAAAAGTTTTCGTGGAATCCTTTATTTAAAGAAAAAAAGCGCCACATGAAAAGTTTTGTGAAACTGGTCGTTTTGAGCAGAAAATGAAAAATTTGATGAAAAATCAAAATGGGAGACCATTATAATTTAAAAAATTAAATTTTCAACATTTTGGGCAAAAACATGAGGAGACCAATAAGTAATTTCTGGCCTGTGCGGGTGGTGCGACCGCACTCCATTGTCTACGCCACTGTTTTGAAGTAAAAAATATTTAAAATTTCTAGGACTTCAAAGTTTTGAGCTAAAAAATCTGGGGAAATACGATTTTTGAATAAAAATTTCTGTAAAATTGAATTTTTGGTCTCGAAAATGTAGGGTCATTGGATTTTTGAGCCAAAAATTTAGGAAAATTGTATTTTTGAGTTCGAAGATCTTATAAATTTGAAATTTTTCTCAAAAATCTGGGGAAATTGGATTTTTGAGTTCAAAAATTGGGGGAAATTGTATTTTTGAGCTCCAAATTCTTATAAAATTGGATTCTTTTCTTAAAAATCTGGGAATATTGGATTTTTGAGCTAAAAAATCTGGAAAATTTATATTTTTGAGCTCAAAAATTGAATTTTAACCAATTTTGTCAAAACGTAATTTTTCAGGTTGAAGACATGAAGATCAAATCCTTCCCAACAATCAAATTCTTCCCAGCTGGCTCTAACAAGATCGTCGACTACACTGGCAAGCGTACCTTGGAAGGATTTTCGAAGTTCCTCGAATCCGGTGGAAAAGAAGACGCAGATCTCTCCGACGAAGACGAAACAGAGGAAGATGAAGAAGATGCTCATACCGAATTGTAATCTATAGGAATATTCTGTGTTGTGTTACTGTTCTTCATACTTGGGCAAGGGGGATACTGTACCCCCTCCTAATTCGTCGTATCGGGGGGGGGGGGGGGGAAATTAGTGGACTAATTCGATTTTGACGGCAAAACATATATACGAATTCGTATTTGACTACGATTTCGTATTTCCAATTCGTATACGAATTCGTATTTCGACTTTTTCGGCTGTCGACGTTTTTTTGGTCGACAGTAGGGACCAATTCGTATTTTGGGGCCCAGTATCCCCCTGCTTGCCCATGTATGCTGTTCTCTATTATTTTTTATTATTAATTTAATTATTACTTCTAAATTTCAAACTCCATAATGTTTTGACTAGAAAAAGTTCCAAATACCAATTTTTCTATAACCAAAAAATTGACTTTGGTTCATTTATTTGTTTTTAAATTCGGGTGACGTTCTTTAAACTTTTGCCGCCAGATGATTAACTTATTTTATTGTTGATTAAAAGGGTGCATTTTGTAACCATTTGGGAAAAACAAAATTTTTTTCGTAAAAATGACCCTATTGGGGGTAATTTGATGCGAGAAATCGATTGGGCACTCCCGAAGCGTAAAAATGCAATCTTGACCAAGTTTTTGTGAAAAATTGCCTATTTTTTTTCGCTTTTTCCCATCTTTTTTTCGTCGGAACTTGCCGTAAAAAATTCGTTCGTCGATGATTTGGAGCGGCTGGCTTATGGGACCTATACTTCCTATGTCGAAAGCTTCAATTCTATAGCCATACACTACCTACCAAAAAGGAAGTTTTAACCTAAAAGAGGCTTCACGATTAGAACCATGTATTCGAAAAATGATATATTCGGAAAGATCATGAAAAATGAAGCATTTTTTGTTTTTACGGCATGTTCCGGATCGTTGTAGTTTTCGAGATAATTGCNGTATTCGAAAAATGATATATTCGGAAAGATCATGAAAAATGAAGCATTTTTTGTTTTTACGGCATGTTCCGGATCGTTGTAGTTTTTGAGATAATTGCGGTTGAAATTTGGAATTGTTACAAGCTCTTCGTTGTAATACACAAACTTTTTTGAATTTTTTGCGGAAAAATCGATTTTTGCGTCAATTTTTTAAATTTTCATAAAATGAGCATTGTAGCATTTTTATAGCTAAATGAGACGAACAAAATGACACCAGAATTATTCAACTTGAACATTGTTTTGGGTTATTGAAACGAAAATTCTGATTCATGTTTTCGTTTCAATAACCCAAAACAATGTTCAAATTGGGTAATTTTGGTGTCATTTTGTTCGCCTCATTTAGCTATAAAAAATTGCTACAATATTCATTTTATGAAAATTTAGAAGATTAATGCAAAATCGATTTTTACGCAAAAAATTCAAAAAAGTTTGTGTATTACAGCGAAGAGCTTGTAACAAATTCAAACGCAATTATCTCGAAAACTACAACGATTAAGAACATGCCGTAAAAACATCTTTCATGATCTTTCCGAATATATCATTTTTTCATATAATTGTAAATTACTGGACTGGGATACATAGATAACTAGAAGGATCACAGAAAAGTACTTAAATTTGACAATCGGTGCCGGTTTGAAGTATCATTCTTAGCCAACGTAGTGATTTGGATTTGACTTGTTCGAGATTTGAAGATTCTTTGCTTAAACATTTGAATAATTGCTTGGCGCAAATCTTTTTGTATAAACAGGTATAAACAAAAATTTATAGAGCCTAAATTAAGCAAGCCATTAAAAATATTTTAAAAATCCAGATTTTGAGCGATGAATATCACCAAAGGAGCACATAGTCGGTATCAAAGGAGTAGCCGATCTTATGCCATGATCCTTTGTTTAGCACTGACAACATAATTTTGGGCATTGCTCCTCGGGCTGTTACCGACTATGGGCACACCTTTTGCATCGGTTCCAAATCCCTATTTCTGGAAAATTTTCATACCTTTCATCTTGACAAAACTGACTAATACGTCAAAAACTTTAGGAAAAAGATATATGCAAATTTCTGGAACTATTGAAAATAAGACTTCGTTGCCAACTAGCAATCCCACCATAATTGTAAATCTTATTAATTTGTTCCTCTCTGTTACATGGACATAATTTTGAGCTTGTATTTTGGCTTTTATAAACTAAATTTTTTCTCCAAATTGATGAGATTTTCCTATGGAGTCAAAATCTACAGGATGGCCCCCCAAAAATAGCACTTTTGCGATTTTTTCAAATTTTTTAATTTTTACCAAAATAGCCTATAAGGTGTTTTTCTATGCAAGAAATTGTTTGCGCGCATTTCGAACCTTGAAAACGCTTCCCTGACCCTGTATTAGCATATTTAGCTTCAATATATACATATCTTTCTTGAATCAGGGTCAGAAAAGCGTTTTCAAGATACAAAAATGCGCGCAATCGATTTCTCGCATAGAAAGAACTCTCTATTGGGCTATTTTGTTGAAAATTAAGAAAGTTGAAAAAATTTGAAAAACTCACCTAAAAATCGCAAAAGTGTCACTTTTTGGGCACCCTGTAGATAGTAGCTAAGCACAGGGCCACAACTAGAATTCAGGCTCTTGAAGGGGGCATAATCTTTTTTAGGTTTGGGGAGGGGGTACGCCTTTTTTAGGTTTACGAGGAGCGCGACTCTTTTTTTAAAAATTTTCCAGAAAAGCAAAAAACTGATGAAAAATGACCAAAAAGTCGAATATTTTGTTAAAAATGATATTTTTGACGAAAATTAGTAAAACAATTGTCATTTTTTGCTTTTAAAAAATGCATTTTTGTTGAAAAAATGACAACTTTGGACATTTTTTGATAAAACTGCTTAATGTGCAAAAATAAAAGGAAGACTACAGTGAAAACTCCCAATAAGCCCATGGGCTTATTGGGAGTTTTCACTGTATTAGGAAAAATTTCATTTTCTGATTTGGGGCCATCGTGCTCAACGTGCCTCTCCCCATCTACTGCTCTGGCTATGCATAAAAATGAACATACTTTAGTTATCAAGAAGACAATTGGAATATATAGTAAAACAGCACAACTGGTAAACAGAATTCGCACATAGCGTAAATAAATAAGCATGGGTGGGGTATTTATGCCACATATCCCATAAATCTACAACTCTATTCTTTACATAAATTTTTAAAAAAGTACCGGGTGGCCGAAAGCTATGCACCCGGAAAGGAGAAGGAGGTCTTCTAGTGATACCACGAAATCGGTCAGGTCGAAATCGAAATTTCGGTCATCAAATTTTGAGGAGAAGGAGGTCTTCCCTCTAAGCGCTACCCCCTCCCCCCGCCCCATCTCACCCCACCATGCCGATTTGACCCTTTCCTGCGGTCAAAAAAAAATTCGAGTTCCCCATGTCGAAAAACCTCGAGTGCAAAAAATCAGCCGATTTGGAGAATTTTTTGAAAAAGTGATATGTATTACTTTAAAAAAAATAGAAAACAATTTTTGGCCTCCGATTTAGATGATTTTGGTGTCAATCATCTTCTCTCATCGTCCCCTACAATTCTGTTTTTGTGTCCGCAGTTTAGATAACTCGATTACCATCTGGACACACAAATTTACATGTTTATAATAGTAGGATATAGATGCAATGGCGTGACCAGGAGGCATGCCCCCTTACCCAAATCAGAAAATTTCCTAAAAGGGTACAAATTAGGGCCCTTTCTCCACAAATTTTTTTGAAAAATGACTTTCTAGGGGTGAAAATAGGGTGAAAAATCGATTGCGCATATCTCCGTCGCGTGAAAATGCTTCCTTTACCTTGTTTTCGCGAAAATTTCACTATTTCTCACGAAAATAGCACTATTTTTAACGTGAAATAGTGCTATTTTCGCGAAAATAAGGTGAAGGAAGCATTTTCACGCGATGGAGATGTGAGCAATCGATTTTTCATCCTATTTTTATCCCTAGAAGGTTATTTTCAAAAAAATTTTTTTGGAGAAAGGGCCCTAATTTGCACTCCCCCTTTAATAAAAATGACATTTTTAGCTAAAATTCCATAGAAAAATGAGGTTTTTTCCTAGTTGCCTCCCTGTAAACCAAAATCCTGGACACGCTACGGTAGAGATGTATAAATTTATAAATAAAGAATCATCAAAATCTTACGTAACTATCCCGTAGCAAGTAACAAACTATTCCAACCCCAATTAATATAGGTAAAGAAACAATGAATGGAATCAATATCATGGTGATAGCATATGTTGTGCGAAACTTATAATATCTAATGGGCAAGGCGAGCGAAATCAAACGATCTATTGAGCTAATACAAGTAATAACTCCTACTGCAGGTATTGTTATTACCCAAAGGTAATAATACATCAAGCCAAAACACGCCCATGGATTTGTGACGGGAACAACTAAACATTTTATCAGTAAAAGTAAAGCTCGCCGAGCCGGTGATTTTTGATCGGCTCGGCCAGATCGATCGACTCGGCTAAAAGTCGCGGCTCGGAGAGCTCTAAATTTAACGACACGCACCTCTTTTTTGTTAATGCATTCCTGTGTGGTCTTTAAATTACCGTTGAAATCCACAGTAATTTGTTTAATGCGTCCCTGCGTGGTCGTTAGAGTAAGAAAGCAAAAAAAAATATCGATTCGACCGGCTCTGCTCTTCGACTCGGCTCATCAGCTCGGCTCTATCGGCTCGGCTAAAAGTAGCGTCTCTGCTCGGCTCACGGCGCGGCTCGGAGAGCTCTAAGTAAAAAGTACGCCATGATATTTTTTCCTGCGCATAAAATATTCTTTTTTGAGGAAAATTCACTATGATCCAATTGTCCGTTGCCGATTGTATATTGTTTTTCCCACCAACACGACCACACAGGGATGCATGTTGGCGGGAAAATAAAGCTTGGTATATACTGAGCTTGAAATGTATATGTTACCGGCAAAGTTGAGAATCCCAACATTGCCGTTAACATATATATATATTTTTCCTTGGTCTCCCAAGGAGCAAAAAAATTTTTTGTTCAATTTCGATAATTCGGTGTCATTCGTCTTTTCTCATCGTCACCTACAACTTTTGTAATAACATTCTAGTTTAAATCAAGCGTTCTCGATATCATCTGGACAGACAAACAGACATTACACGTTTAATGTAGTAGGATGTCTGTCCAGGGATGCGCCCTTGATTCGGACAACAGAAGGATATCCGTGTCAGGACATGCGGTATATAACGGCTGGACAACACGGACAAATATAGGACGGACAAGGCTTGTCCACGGTCAAGTCGGACAACTAATGGGACGGACAAGACTTGTCCGTGTGGTTAATGTCCGTCTTGACCGCGGACAAGCCTTGTCCGTCAAGGTATTGTCCGTTGTTCATCCGGATGAACAAAGGGCGCATCTCTATGTCTGTCTATGCGTGCGGACTAACTTTTGAAGGTTCGATGCAAACTGTACTCGGCTTTACCAAGCTGTAAAGGGCGAAAATCGAAGACTTTTGTTACCAAAATCATGGGGGTACACACAGGAAAAATAGATTTTAGGTGCACGCAAATTTTACGTATACGTAAAATACCCCCTATGCCACAGGCAATCAATCTGAACACGAGGCCGAAGGCCGAGCGAATTCACTATGATCCAATTGTCCGTTGCCGATTGTCCTAGCGCACAAATTTGAGCACCTACATTTTTCAGACCACAATAAGTTAAAACTATATACGCCAAGAGCGATAAGTGATACTCCATATAATATATCATATAGCATTGTGCCCAAAAAGATGATATATTCTTTTTGTTGACGAAATTTTTTACTACATATAATAAACGATGCCAAAAATAAATTCGGAAAGATTATCAGCGAACCTTGTGCAAAATTTAAAATATTAATTCCAACATCAATATATGAGCTAGTAGTTATGTTCGTATACAAAATTGTTATTTTTATTGATGAAATAGAGGATTTAAAATTTTGTTAGTAATATTACTACTAGATAATTTTTAACACTGAATTTAG
>OZJO01008054.1:0-10990 GCA_900406225.1 Acrobeloides nanus
ACCCCTAAAAATGATTTTGTTGGGGTTAAAACTTATAACCCCTAATTTTGACGCAATTTTTTTCATTTTTTGACCCCTGGAAAATTTTTTCAGAATTTTTCGATGCGCGCAATCGATTTCTCGCATAAAATTACCCCTAAAGGGTCACTTGTTAAAAAAATTTAAAAAATTTTTCTACTCGGCCCTATTTGACACCCCCCCTTTAACCCCTGCCACCTTAAGGTACCTTCTCAAGAAAAATTTTCGATTAGAGTTTTTATTTTAAAAATTTAGAACCCTATGTACGATGATTATCATTGTTGTTACCATAAACTACCGCCTTGGTTTCTTTGGATTTCTAACAACTGAAGATGAGAATGCACCAGGAAACTATGGCTTATGGGATCAGACTTTAGCTCTCAAATGGATAAACGGAAACATTTCAACTTTTGGTGGTGACCCGAATAATATAACCATTTTTGGCCAAAGTGCTGATGGAATTTTTGCCGATGTTTTAGCATTATTCTCTCATTCAAGAGGTAAAAATTTTTACAAGGAGAACCTTTGTGTGTTTTAGATTTATTTCAAAAAATGATCCCCATGTCTGGAACAGCATGTTGTAGTCTGATAGCGCATACTGCAGAACATGTTGCTTGTATAGATTTTGCTGTAGGATACGGGTTTAAATGCCCAAAAACAGGTAGACTCTTCTTTAAACTGTTCAAACAAATTTACGTTCTAGACAAAAAATCTGAAAAAAATGTCGCTCTAGTCGAATTTTTCCGCAAATTAACTCCATCGCAAATGGCTACTACAAGGCTGGAAAACGTGGCTTCAAAGTCAACACCAATGGACCAGAACTAACTCCAGTTTTAGATGGAGATTTTCTACCTAAATCCCTATCCGAGTTACGAAAAGAAGCGCCATACAAAATTTGCATGACAGGTGTCACCGAAAATGAAGGTGTTTTGTTTGGTAAAGGTTAATTTTTAGATTAAATGCCAAATTTTTAGTTACTCTCAAGCGCCAGTTATGGACACGATGAATCGATTATTGACTGAAGAATTAACGAATAGAAAAGTGAAAGATATTGAAAGCACCAAGAAGAATATTTTTGGAGTTGTATTGCAAAAATATAAATGTAAACAACAAAAGGAATTGAAAAGGAAATATATTGGTGTAAGTCTGATTTTAACTTTAAAAAAGTAGCCCCTAATTTTTAGCTCGTTTCCGATGTCTATATGCACTATGGAACATGGGAATTTGCTCATGAAATGGCTAGGAATGGACATCTTGTATACCAATATGTTTTTGAATATGTAAACACAATGATAAGTAAGTTCATTTGATGATTTTTGAAATAAATGTATTTAGGTGCAACACACGGGTCAGAATTGCCATATTTATTCGAAAAGGGTATAATATTAAAATTTTCGCCAAATGAAACGATTTGATCATGATTGAAATATTTTCTACTTACACTACAAATTTTGCCAAACTTGGGTAAGTTTTGAAATGATTTTTTAGATGTAAATATTTTTAGAAATCCAAACGGCCAATCGCATGATGAACAACATTGGCAACTCATATCTCCCAATCACACACGAAAATTCTTCAAGATAAATTACCCCAAGTCATCGATGAACGACAACATTCATTTCGGTCGAATGGAAGAGTGGAGTCGAATTCTTACAGAAGAGATTTTAAATTAATTTTGTTTTTGTTGCATTTTTGTTTGTATTTATAAGATCTCTAAATAAACTTGATACAATTCTATTTTAAAGCATTGCTTTTTTGACACTACCTTTTTTTATTTTTGTGAAGCAAAGAGCGTAAATAAAGAGAGATTCAGTTAAAGGGTGGGTCGATTGCGGCTCTATCTCTGAAAAAAATTTTACCAAAATTTTTGCAGGAAAGACCCCTCTAGGGGTAATTGTGTGTGATAAATCGATTGCGCGCGCATTCCCAAAGCGAGAAAACGCTTCTAAAACCCTCATACGAAAAACTTTATTCAGAATCTTCCTCTTCACTATCACTAAATACTAAAATTTGTTCTAGTTGATCGCGAACAACACCTATTCATCTAACTCATCTTGCACCAATTCCACAAGCTCTCTTGGAACTAAACCTTTTCTAGTCCAATTTATATTTCTTGGTTTTCCGGCTTTAGGACCTCCTGGAAGTCTTTCACATTCTGGACATCTTTGAAGAAGCTTTTCTAATTGGCAAAATTCTACCAATACAAATTTAGGCTTGCCTCCACCAACTTCAACCTTTTCTTCATCTTCCATTTCATCACCAACTTCCAAATTACCGTCAAATTGCATTTCTTCTGCTTCAAATTCCATATCTGCATAAAATTCAATAGTTAAAAAAATCTAAAAAGTTTAAAGAGTCAAGAAATTATAAGTGATGGACGTATTTGAATAAAGTTTTCCGGATGAGGGTTTTAGAAGCGTTTTCTTGCTTTGGGAATGTGTGCAATCAATTTCTCGCGCAAAATCACCCCTATAGGGGTCTTTCTTGCAAAAATTTTGGTAAAAAATTTTTTGGAGATAGGGCAACAATCGATACCCCCTTTAAACTTTTACAAAAAAAACATATAAATTTGAAATTTTTTATAAGCAACAGAAATATTATTCAATGATAAAATGCCTGGAAGGCGCCTCGTTATCACCTGACTTGACGGCTATCAACTTTCAAACAAAAGTAAATAGTGGAGAACAGTGTAGACGTTATAAGCAAACAATATCTTTTAATGAGCGTCTCTAAACATTCGAATAATTCGGCTGATTCATCACTTTCTCATATATAGAAAGAAGGAAAAAATTTTTAAATGTTAAAAGAAAAAATACCGTGAATCAAACAACAAATAGTATAAGGAAAAAAGTTTCTGAAAATGACTGAAAAAATTGTTGACAAATCTCCGATTGACATACTTTTTGGATCAAATGCAAAACTCTAAAGTTTTCCCAAAAAATGAGATATTGGGAACCCACTTTCGAATCAACCTTGTCGATATATAGGCCCAACAATATATTTTACAGGTTAAAATTTTCATGCCATTTTCTAAAGATTACGTCATAACTTCTCCAGGAAGGCAAAATGACCTCATAGTGTCTAGACAAAAGTTGTAGCTTAAGATTTCAGCTATTCAACGACACCAAAACCATGCTGAGATCCTTTAACCACGTCGATATATGGCCATTTTAGTATAATAGAGTAAAATGCAAGGATACAAAAAGGCCCACGTGCCAGATCTCGAAATCTAGACTTTCGACCGACCTCAATTTTTACATATTCGGATTCAGCGTGGTCGAAAACGGGAAGATTGTGAAAATTGGACAAAATAGAGAACTTTTCGGCGTTTGTGCTTTCCCTTATAGGCCAAAGGTCGATTGCTACAGAAAGTAGCTTTTAAAGTTTATTTTTAAACAATTCAATAATGTAGCGAGATGAAAACTTTGAATAATATTAAAAGAAAATTAAATTAATATCGATGACTTGCCCATTATTTGTTTGTTCTTTAGCTTATTTTTTTATAAGCTAAAGATAAATTATATTTATCAAAAAATCATAATAATAAATGCATGTAATATTTTTAATTTAAAAATATTCGTCCAACCAGCACAATAGGTTTTTTGCAACGCGGACATGCTTTGAATTCCTTGCTCAATCTGTCTGCACATGTTCGGCAAACCCCGCCACAAATGTTATGTATTTCATAGAGTTTTTCTTGTAAATGTATAAAGGCAGTATCTTTCTAAAACTAAACTGTAAAGAAGAAAATATACTATTTACTAAGGCATTGCAACAAATAATACACAGACGTTCATCTTCCATTTTGTCTAGTTGCTTCCTTAATTCCTCGCTTTTGGCAATCAAATCTCGATTCTCTTTGATTATTTTAGCCATCATAGAGTATAGACAATCAATATGCTTAACGCGATACTCTGCTCTCGAATTTGCATCATCTAAACATATTTTCAAATAGCCGATAAGTTCATCGTTTTTTCGGCACCCCTCAATGTAATCCACGTAATTTTCAGCTAAAAAATAAGTTATAAAATTTGTTGAGTTACTTGTAAACGAATTTACCTCTTATTTTGCTATTTCCATTTACAGTTGACAAGGGCGAATCAGGTGTTGTGCTAAATCGAGCTTCTCTACGCGAATATATGTATATCTTTAGAGGCCCACAGTCATATAATATATCATAACATTTTTTTTTTACAAGGACCGATTCACCAACAAACACAGTATAAGGGTATTTAGAAGACTTGTTAATAATTTTAACAATATAGTTCTTAATTTCTTCATCCGTAACATAATTTTGTAGCGCATAATAAACCGTGAATATAGAAACCCATTTATAATGCTTATCCATTGAGCAGTTACGAATACACTTTTCAAGATCTTCGGGAGTTAGTTTTCTAAGTATCTTAGTGCGCTCGTTAGGCTCATGAATATTTCCTGTATCAAGTTCGTTGTCATTACCATTAAAAGTCATGCCTAAAATTTAACTTTTGATTTAAATTTTTCAAAATTTCTCTTGATGCAAGTCCTTTGGTTTTTAGATTGAATAAAAATATTTGGGAGGTTTTCAATTTAAAAAAAACTTAATGATACATTTTATGTAAAAAAGTCAATCTAAAACTGAGTTAACAAAATAATGGTCATTGTCTTTTGGAGCTACGTATTCTCTAAGACGCGAAAGGATGACCATAAACCAATGAAGGCGGGTCATTGGGGCGCAGGCTATGGGCGTTATCAACAGCAGAATTTTTTGTTATCGGTCGTACCCGATTTTTCTCATCAATAGCAACACAATTTTGTTCTAGTTTATGCAATAATGGGTCGACTAAAATGAAGGATCATAAATCTAAAAATAAAAACAACTTACCATAATTTTTTAAAAACTGCATACACCGAACTAGCTTTAATTTAGTAAAAATTTTGTACAGGTCACTAATTTTATAGCCTTTACTTCTCCAAATTCTTAGTAGAGCTTCAGTTGGTCGTTCACCACCGAGTTTTAGTCGTTGGCAGGCAAAAAAAATTCTGCTGTTGATAACGCCCATAGCCTGCGTCTCAATGATACGTCTTGGTTTATTCCAAAAGTTTCATCATTATCTTCATCACCTTCGGTTAACCATAGGCAAGTTTATTCTTCCTTTTTTAATTTAAAATTTTAGCGATACTCTTGCTGCTTCAAGTAGTACTTTTTACGAATTTCAAAATACGCCTTCCGTTAAGTGTACCGAAATTTTGGCTGCGACAAATGATTTTTCTTCTATTAACATATTAGGAAAAGGCGGCTACGGAACTGTTTATAAGGGATTTTGGAAACACACTGAAGTTGATTAAAAAGGCTTTTAATTAAAAGAGATAGTGGGTCTGAAGTAAGGACTATTTCATTTTTAATACCCTTTTTAGCATGAAAAAGAAAGATTACAACAACATCTTCAAGAACTCAGAACCTTAGCAAAATGTCGACGTGATAACATTTTGGCATTGTATTGATGTTCAGTGGATGGTCCTGAATCTTGTTTGATTTACCAGTATATGGCTAATGGGTCACGTGAAGATCAATTGTTATGCCGAGTTTGTGTTATTTTAGTTTTTTGGTATCTTATTTTTAGCAAGGAACTCCACCTTTGTGGCTTGAAAAATTTAACATTGCTTATGGTACTAGTTGTGGTTTACATTTTTTACATTCCATTAGAGATGCGCCAATTATACACAGAGATGTGAAATATTGTCGATTTGCCTGATTATCAATAAAATCCGTTTATTGACACAAAAATAAATTTAAATTAACTTACCCTAAAGTTCCGTGTATAAGCCGCACCTATAGATTTTAATTAAAATATAGATTATAAGTCGATTTTTGACGAAATTTTCGATCCTCCTAGGGTTTTTCTAGGCGCTGAACACGAATCCGCCGTTATTTTTTGTCCTAGACCTCAGGAATATGGCCAAAAAATGATTTACAAAGAGGTACCCCATACGAGGTAAAACCCCCGGTAATCCATTTTTTCAAAAACGACCAAAAACTTTTAAAGAATTTTCCTGACCCCCTCAGGGAAATTTTTTTAAATTTTTTCAAAAAGAAATTTAACCCAAACAGGGGGCTACCTACATGAAAAAATATTTTTGATATGATTTTTTTTTATTTTGGTCGTTTTTGAAAAAATGGATTAAGTTAATTTAAATTTATTTTCGTGTCAATAACGAATTTTATTGATAATCAGGCAAATCGACAATATAGAAAAATCGAAATTAGATTCGTTGAAATTAGATTCCTGAAATTAGATACGGAAAATAGATTCCGAAAAAAATTGAATTAAAATTCGTTCCTAGTGCCAATAAAAAATATGTAAAAACATTTTATGAGGCGCCTAAAAATTTTATGAGACGTTTAAAAATCTATGAGAAGTCTAAAGTGTATTAGAACCAGCATTTTCACGCTTCGGGAGCCCCAGGTCGGTTGAGTCCGGTCTGGCTTAGGCCAGAGTTGGTCCCGGACCTCCACACCTCCAGTGACAATATAGCACAACCCCATCCTCTATGATTTTGAAATGTTAAATTCATTAATAAATTTTATATTTTATAAAAGCGAACAAAAATTATCACACTAATATTTAATCTTCTTATATTGGGTTGTTAGGTAAGTAACAGGCTTACAGATTCCATCGAATCTTGATTAACATGACTCCATAGGGGGTTTTCTATGCGAGGAATCGATTGCGCGCATTTTCGAACAGTAAAAATGCTTCCCTGATCCTGATTTAGAGAAAATGATAGGTGTATTGAAGCGAAAATTAACTAAAGATCGAATTTTCGCCGGAAAACCAGCTCTAAGAGTTTTCTAGGTAAGAAATCAATTGCGAGCATTGCCGATGCATGAAAAAATTAACCTGACACTGATTTAAATGATTTTCGTTATGAAATCTTAGAAAGTATACCCTTCGTAGGTACCATCCTGTGGTCAAAATAAAAAATTCCTTCAGATTCGAGTTCTCCATGTCGAAAAACCTCCGGGGGTACAAAAAATCAGTAGATTTGGAGAACTTTTTGAAAATTCGATTCTTTTACTTCTTGGTCCCCAAGTGAAAAATTGAATTTTTTTCGCGGCTCGGCAATGCGCGCAATCGAAAAACCCTCCATCGGGTCATTTTTTAATGATTCGATAGAATCTGCAAAAGCCAATTATCTACCTAACAACCCAACATAAAACGTGTAATGTTTGTTTGTGCGGATTAACTTTTGCAGGTTAGATTTCAACTCTAGACGCTAAAATAAAAGTTGTACAGGGTGTTCCAAAAAAACAACCGCCATCTGGTAAATTTTGGCATAGATTCGAATAAAATGAAAATGATGTAAAGCCGAGCTTTCTAGAGAACCGGCTACTTCGACCTTGTGCCCCCTATAAGCTGGGTTGAAAGAACTCGCAACAGTTCTGGCCATCTGAAGAGGATGTTACTACTAGGCAAAATCTTTTGGCCTCAAGCGGGGTTTGAACTAGCCTTGAGGAGCGCCCAGTACCATCGAATCATGAGACCCTTGGAGTAACCGCTCCAAAAAATTTATAAAAGGAGTAACCGCTGGAAAAAATTTATAAAAAAATTTTCCCATAGGAAAAAATTTTTATTGGCTTTTTCCATTATGTCGTTTTATCCTCTTCGTTTCATTCAAGTCTATGCCATTTTATACGCCCGAGCGCTGTAGGCACTCGGTCTCCAGGTACTAATTAATTCAATTTCTATTTAAGTATTTCTTTGATCTAAAATTTCATTAACATTGTTAAAAGGGAGGACCGATTGAGGCGAATTATCGCAAAAAAATTTCCAATATTATTTCGACAAACGTAAAAAATGTTCGAAACGATGAAAAAATACCGTTTTCGAGAAATCGAAAAAAAAACTTTGGGTGTTTTTTTGGCCATTTTAGGTATTTTTTTATTGCTTGAAACTTGCTGTAAAAAGGCCAAAAAGTACGCCAAAAATTTTCTCGATTTTTCCTCAAAAACAGTATTTTTTCACCGTTTCGAACATTTTTTACGTTACTCGAAAAATTAAAAAAAAATTTTTTGTGATAAATCGCCTAAATCGGCCATCCCCTTTTAATTACAAATAGTGTTAGATCCTATCCCGGAATCTCGGAGTTTTTTGGATCATGTCCCGAAAATTTTTTGCTCGAAATTCGATCCGTCCCGAACCTCAAATCTCATCCCGAGTCGAGATAAATATACATGGCAAACATTTTTTCTCTCCCTAAAAATTTTATTCCTAAGGCCTAGGCTTTAATCTTAGGCTTTAGTCTTAGGCCTTGGGCTTTAGGCCTTAGGCTTAGGAAAAAATTTTTAGGGAGAAAAAATATTTTTAGGGAGAAAAAAAATAAATTTAGGGAGAGAAAAAATAGGATCCAATATACACCCCTAAAATGGGTAAAAAGCAGAGGTCGGAATGAGTCTGATTTATCAGAAATGTTCTGATTTTGGCCAGCAGAAATTGCCTATGTCTGATTTTTGGATCGAAAATCTGATTTTTTTAATTCAAGTTTGTTCACTCGTTCGCAGCCCTGATCTAGTGTATTTTTAATGTTCTATGGATCGAAAATCTGATTTTTTGACATGTTTTTATTTTCATTTTTTTCATTCTGAGTCCTGGAAAAAAGTGATCAAAAATAGTGAATTTTTAGACTTGGGACATGACAGGATTCTCAGATTGTGTTGTTCGAAGCATCACTTGACAAAATTTCTAATTGTCAATTTCCGAATGAGCAAGATTCGGATTCAGAAGTTTAATTTGAAATCATAAAAAATTACCGAAATCCCGTCCTGAAAACCCCGCCAAGGCACATTCCGAAAAATCCTGTCCCGGCCAAGAGGTCGATCCCTACCAGGGTCTAACACTAATCTCAAGCAAAAAATTACTTCTTCTACAGTTTTCATATTCACTTCAGGGTACAGATTGTCTGGATTTTTTATCTTTGTCAGTATAACGTTATAGGCTCTAATCACATTATCCATAGTACGAACTTGAATTGATTCCCTAAAAAATAGTTCTTATACACATGTGTAAAAAAACACCTCTGCGAAGGTTTAAATATTTGAACCTTAAAGGGGGTAACAATCGGGGCCGGTTCTCCGGGCGTCAATTTTTGACAAAAATCAACTTTTAACACCCTAAATGAATTTTTCGGAAAAAGTGATGTTCTACAAAGTTGTTCAGAATTTTAAGGGAAACAACTTTGTAGAACATCACTTTTTCCGAAAAATTCATTTAGGGTGTTAAAAAGTTGATTTTTGTCAAAAATTGACGTCCGGAGNACAACTTTGTAGAACATCACTTTTTCCGGAAAATTCATTTAGGGTGTTAAAAAGTTGATTTTTGTCAAAAATTGACGTACGGAGAACCGTACCCGATTGTTACCCCCCTTTAAAAGCTATTTCTAGATTTTCAACAAAAAATTTTAGAGCTACTTCGGCTCTTATACCTCTTATACCCCCCCCCCCCCCATTGAACAAGATCTAAAATGGAAAAATTTTATTTTTTGAAAATGACCCTATTAAGGTAATTTTATGTGGGAAACACGTCGGCGATGTTATTTTTGCGTAAAAACGCACTCCATTTTTTAGAAGATCGAATTTTTTGACAAAGAAAGTACATATTTCGAAAAAGAAATATGCAAAAATTCGATCAAAAATTTTACCGAATTCTAGTCGAAGAAATTTTCGCAACTTGATTGCATTGATAACCATCTGGACGTTCTAAGAATGCATTAAAAAGTGATACTGCACTGGAAATTCTCTCAGCCTCCATTCCAGATATTTTCGACAGAGGTCCCTAAAAAAATAATTACAAACAAGATTAAAAACTCTCTACTTGATTTGGTTGATGAGCCAAGCATTTTGTATAAATTTCAACCAGTCCAGTTTTTGTTAGAATCAAAGAAGCTTGTTCGCTTACCAAAACATCTTCATTTGCATCAATCTATAATGTTTTAAGACAAATTAAAGAGTGAGCCAAAAGAAAGTGGCTTTTTATAAGGGTTTTTAATGTGCGTAATCGATTTCTCGCATAAAAATGATCCCTCTAGGGGTAATTTTATGCGGGAATCGATTGCGCACATTCCCAATCTATGAAAAAATTGGGTTTTGAAGCGAAAATATTCATTTTTCGAAGAAGAAAATGATCATTTTTGCATCATAAACCCAAATTTCTGATTCAGGGTCAGAGAAGCAAAAACAAATCCGAGCACTAAAAATGCTTCTCTGACCCTGGGTCAGGAAAAATTTGGGTTTTTGAGGCGAAAATCATACATGCACAATGGAGGGGGTGCTGCACCCCCTCAATTCGTCGTATCGAGCGATCAATTCGTATTCGACCAACTTGCACCCCCCCCCCCCCCCTGCTTATGCATATATGGTGAAAATGGTCTTTTTTTTCTTCGAAAGATGAATATTTTCGCTTCAAAAATCCAATTTTTTCATAGATTGGGAATGTGCACAATCGATTCCCCGCATAAAATTACCCCTAGAGGGGTCATTTTTAGAAAAATAAATTTTTCCGGGTCTCAAAAAATATAAAAAATAGCCACTTTTTTAGCCCATCCTGTATTTAAAAAAATAAACAAACTTGAGCTTTAATCATTTCCAATTTAGTGTCAGTGTATTGATATAAAATGATCACAGATTTGATAGCATTTAGACAATTCAGCATATAGACGGCTACATCGATATGGTTATGAAGGTTGCTACAAACAAGTTGGATGGATTGGTTCAGTGGGTCAAGGATATGCGCAAAAATCTAAAATCAAGAAAAATTAAAAAATTAGGGGGTTACCCCCTAAATATCTAGGGGCCAAAATATGCAAATTTCAAAGTTGAAAACCCACATTGGCAGGATCGATCCCGCTACCAATAAAATTTAAAAAACTAATTCGCCATCCAATACCACCACGGATCGAATTTATCGGAATTTCCCCCCCCCCCTTTTGGCCCCCG
>OZJO01008065.1:0-18245 GCA_900406225.1 Acrobeloides nanus
GACACCAAAATTATCCAATTTGAACATTGTTTTGGGTTATTGAAACGAAAATTCTGATTCATGTTTTCGTTTCAATAACCCTAAACAATGTTCAAATTGAATAATTTTGGTGTCATTTTGTTCGTCTTATTTAGCTATAAAAAATATCTACTACTTCATTTTATAAAAATTTTAAAAATCGATGCAAAAATTGATTTTCCGCAAAAATTCAAAAAAGTTTGTGTATTACAACGAAAACATGTATTCAAAATTTCAAACGCAATTATCTCGAAAACTACAACGATTCAGAAAATGCTGTGAAAACAAAAAATGCTCCATTTTTCATGAACTTTTCGAATATTAACAAAGATGTGTCCCCATGTCGAAAAACCCCGGACACCAATTTTAAGCCAATTTGGAGAACTTTTTGAAAATTCGGGTTTTCGATCCACTCGCAAAAAAATATGAAACTTAATTTTGTTTAAAAATAGCCTATCTCGAAGAGCACAACATTCTGGACAACTTTGGTCAATAAAGTTATGTGTTTTAAGCTAACTAAAAGATTTTTATGTTGCTAAACTTTACCCAAGTATTCGTGTCAATACACAACAAAATTCAAATTTATCGAACAAAATTTCATTTTTACAAAGATGTTAAAGTTTTCATAAAAAAGACATAGAATACTTTTTTTAAAATAACTTTACAAGACGAATAAAATGGCATCAAAGTTATCCAATTTGAACATTGTTTTGGGTTATTGAAACGAAAATCCTGATTCAGTTTTCAGGGTTTTCGTTTCAATAACCTAAAACAATGCTCAAATTGGATCATTTTGGTGCCATTTTATTCGTGGGAACAAACCCGCGCCTATAACGCCAACAACCAGTGTCCTAGCCATGTGCGTCCCGCTTTTTAGAACCTAGTTACAAAGTATAGTTTGATGGTAAAGCAAGGCTCAGTATATAGAGGTTCGAGTCAAGCCTTAGTCACGAAGATTTTTCCTAAGCTGTTTCCTGCGCTGTCACATATCTTACAAGAGACATCGAAAGAAAATCTCACTTACTCACGATAAGATGAAAGACTGACAGTCAATCTATCACGCTCTAAATTTTGCAACTCCGATGAAACAAGATAGACTCGAAAGGCTTTAATTTTAGACTTAAAAATAAGGACCTAGAGTTCAAAAGACGATGAAAACATGTCTAGTTTGAAATTTTATTGGAAAAATTTTTTACTCAATTACGATTTTAATTCAATTTTCGAACTTTCGCTGAATATGAAATGGCAGAATTTTTAAAATTGAAACCAAGGAAATACATACACAAAAAAGGAAACGAAGGTCAAAACCGCTTCTTCTTTTTCCTTTCTTGATTGATTCTCAAAAATCCAAAAACAAAACTTCCTTGTAAGGACGAAATAATTAACTTCAACAATTTTCAAGGGCTTTGTTTTGCGCCAAAATTCAATTGCCTTGCTTTGATTCGAAAAAGAAAACATATTAAATTTTTGACGTGTTTATCAAAATTCACATTCATGTATAAATATTTTTTAACCAAAAAGACAATGGATTTAGGAGTGAGGAAAAGACTCCCCGTGGAGAGGAAGTTATAAATATTTTTTTAAGAAGAATAGTTTCCTTTTTTTTAATAGCTGATAGAGATGGAGAGAGAGAGTAAAAAGTTATATAATAGATGAGTGACAAAAACGTTTAGCTGATAGAAACATATCGATTTAGAGGGTTTATATCATAGGTAGCATAGGTCGGCAAGGGGGGAGCCTCCCCCCCCCCCTGACCTATGCACACACGGACCCAAAATTGAGGAGTGATCACACATNCTCACGCACGCACGGACCCAAAATTGAGGAGTGATCACACATAGACCCCGCCGAACATATGAGGTGGTCCATAAAAATTGGGTGCAGAAGACTACCTCAAGCTAAAAAAAGGTCGTTTTTTTGGTGGAGGTGGTGGGGGACCACCTCATCGGGGGTCTCCTCCCCACCTTGCCGACCTATGATAGGTAGGCAAGGGGGGGGGAAGTCTCTCCCCCGACCCACTTACTCATAGACCCAAAATTGAGGGAGAATCACCTCAAAGATCCCGTCAAACATATGAGGTAGTCTATAAAAATTGGGCGTCAGAAGACTACCTCAAGCTAAATAAATTTTTTTGACTACCTCATGTGAGCGAGGGGGGACCACCTCACCATAGGTTAGCAAGGTGGAGGGGAGAGGGGGTCCCCCCCCCAACCTTGCCGACCTATGGTTTATATACCCCTGTTCTAGGTGAAACTATCACGGATTGTGTGGGATTTTCACGGGTGATATTAATTTTACCCGGATAATGTGGGATTATCACGGATGTGGAAAATTCCCTTGTGCTGTGAATAATTCACTTCGGAAGTGAGTTTTTCCGAATGGACTTCTATACACTCACGCACATGCCTTGTGACTTTTCATTATTAAAAACAACAACAAAAACCTGAACAAATTACGTGAAGCATTTTCAGTTGCGGAGCTATTAAAAAATTTATGAAAAAGAGTACGTGAATCCCTGACAGGTGCTTAATTAACTCCCACAAGACCGATGCCTATAATTGATATTGGGTAGCTCGGAAAATAACCAGCGTTTCAAAATTTCATCTCGTATTTTTATATAAAAAGCAACTTTTCTTTTCGTCTAGTAAGTAATCAAATTCCATGAAATTTGCTATCACTTCCGCTGTCATCAAGTCTGCCGTCTTTTCGGCTTTTCTTTTAATAAAAAAACAATCAAGTTTATTTAAGCACAGGCATAAACACCCAAATATCGATTTTTGGTGAATTTTTTCGAGGTTTGTCATTTTTGAAAAAAAATTTTCGGTCGAAAAACATGAAAAAATCGCCCCAAATTCCGGTTTTTTTATACACCCTGTACTTATGAAACACTCCAATATTATCGTGCTCAAAATTCGCTGGCATATTTCTGACCAGTGATCAGAGAAAAACATTATCCAAAAATAAATATTCAAAAGATTACAAGCTGACCCGGATATCCATGTTACAAATACAACTGAATAAATAAAAATAATCATTCAATAAATATGGGGTACCCGTTTTCTTATGGTACAACTCCGTATCTAACATGATTTTTGATGCTTAATCTATTTGGTCAACTGTTCGATATTTCTTTATAAAAATGGGTGTTTTCATTTCAAAAATTATAATTTTAAAAATTCGCATATTTTTAACCCTATATAACGTTTTTCATAGCTAGCTTTACGAAAAATATCGGCTATTTGGCGAAGTGGATAAGAAAGCCGCTCGTCCGAACTGACAAATTAAGCAACGTTGGAAAAAATTGTTTTCGAACCTACGGGCCCAACGTTGCTTAACTTGTAAGATCGGACGAGCGGCTTCCTTATCCACTTCGCCAAGTAGCCGACATTTTTCATAAAACGTTATATATTATTATAGAAAATGGCCATATATATTATTTTCCTGATTAGCCTATGCGTAATTACCAAGTTTATAACTTGTTTACCACTATTTAACCTTCCATGTCCTATATATGACCCTTTGTGTCTAAATGGACAGAATCCATTAGTGCCCATGGGTCTGCCAGAGCCTATTTTACCAGGTGGAAATCCATTTCCAGGCGGTAATCTAATTCCCGGCTTGCCTGGTCTACCAGGTTTGCCTGGACTACCAAATGGTAATATTTTACCGGGATTGCCTATTCCTGGTCTACCAGAAATCCCAGGTCTGCAAGGAATGCCATGGTCAAACCCACTAGAACCAAATTTTCAAGGACTTGGTTGGCCGTGGACAAATTTGGGTATGCCTTGCTTGACGTGTAATTTGTTTAGAGACGCTCCTTTAAGTAAGTGGTTTAAAGGACCAGTTCACTCATGAAAAAACACTATGAAAAAGTTATATATTCGGAAAGTTGATGAAAAATGGAGACTTTTTTGTTTTTATGGTAGCCTCTGAAACAATTTAGTTCTTGAGATAATTGCGTGTGAAGTTTCGCCTGTGTATTACAACGAAAACATGAAAAATTCGTCCTTGAATCAATAAAAATGGTGTATTGACACGAAAATTCAATTTTTTTTGGCAGTTTTCTTAAGTCGATGAAAAACAAAAAATTTTTTTAAATTTTCGCGTTAATAAACAACTTTTATTGATTCAGGGACGAATTTTCACTTCGTTCATGTTTTCGTTGTAATACACAGATTCCAACCTCAAACGAGATTATAACGATTCAGAGAATATCTCTATACCTTTAGATTAAGGAACAGTATTATATTCAAAACTTTTGTGTATTACAACGAAAACATGAACATTTTCAAACACAATTATCTCAAAAACGCTGTAAAGACAAAAACTGCTCCATTTTTCACGAACTTTCCGAATATATAACTTTTTCATAGTTTTTCCGAGCGGACTGATCCTTTAATGGACCACGGGGGGATACTTGATAACCTTCCCCAGACTTGAAAAATGAAAAATATTCTAGGTTCTGCCTCCTTAAGTTTTTCACAAAATTTTTGATCAAAAATTTAAAAACTATAATTGACCCCATTATGATTTTTCATCAAGATGTATTAAAAACACCATACCTATTTTTGCTATAAAAATACCGATTTTTTCACCCAAATTTTCCAAAATTTGCCATTTGTCACACACAAAAGTCTTCATTTTCTGAAAATTTTTAGCCTAAACTCTGTTTCATAACATTGTTTAAAAAGTTGGGCGCATGGCCGAATGGCTAGGAAGCTGGCCATTCATGCTATAACATTTTTCATGGCTATCTTTATGAACAATGTCGGCTACTTGGCAAAGTGGATAAGGAACCCGCCAGTCCAATCTGACAAGTTAAGCAATGTTGGGCCTGTAGGTTCGATCCCACTAGGGCAGAAATTTTGATCTACAAAAAACTTTTCTTACAAAGAAGCAAAACCTTATAAGAGCAAAAATTTTTTACTGTAAGGAAAGTTTTTGTAGATCAAAAATTTTGCTCTAGTGAGATCGAACCTGCGGGCCTAACGTTGCTTAACTTGCCAGATCGAAAGGGCGGCTTCCTTATCCACTTTGCCAAGTAGCTAACATTTTTCGTAAAGCTAGCCATGAAAAACATTATGGTAGCCCGAACCATCTCATGAAATAGCCAATAAGATAAATTGCCCCAAATATATTTCGGTAATTCCTTCCATGACAACACAATATCCGGCCACTCAAATTCGCTGTGAAAACAAAAAATGCCCCATTTTACATGAATTTTCATAATACCCAAAAATGGCTTTTGTTAAAAAATGACTTTTTCCGAATCACTGATTCTTTAAGTATCAGTGACTTAGAGGAAGTAAATTTTTGTCTAATCCTGAAAAATGACCTCAAATATTAAAAAGACACAATTTTTTATGATTTAGATGGGCCTATGCCTATACCAGAACAACTCGACATTGACCCCAACTATCCATCACAGGAAAATTATCCATCACAGGAAAATTATCCATCAGAGGAAAATTATCCATCAGAGGAAAAGTATGCATCAGAGGAAAATTCACGCCCCGTTGAAGCCGAAATCGATCTCCACCTCAAAAAGTATCAAAAGAACGATAACTGGGAAGAAATGTTATCACAAGACCAATAATAATCCTCCTTGCCTAACATGTTATTATCCTTTTTGTGCAATAAATCATCAAAAAGATCTATTTCACATCAATAAGCATACGCACGAATGTGTTTCAGATGTTTAAACTCATAAAATATGGGCCTCGAAAAAATCAAGTACAAACGGAAGCGAGAGATTAAAATTGTAGAGTAAGAAAAATATGAATAGATGTATAAAGGTTAAGAAAAAAGAGAAAAGTATAGAAATATGGTGAATCCTTAGAATGTCTATATAATTTAATCGCCTACTTGAAAAAGCCTTAGGTCGAGAAATAAAAGGAAAAAGATTGAAATTGGAAAATTAAAAGATTGCATGCAAACGAATTCAAAACAGAATTTTAACAACAAATACAAACTAATCTCTATTTTGGCGAGATTCAAAAAAGTGGCATATACTCGAATGAAACGATATGAATCATAGGTCGGTAAGTGGAAGGGGGAGTCTCTCCCTGATTCACGCACTCATGGAACAAAATTGAAGGGGGAGGGGACCACCGCATGGACCCCGCTGAACATGAGATGCTCAAAAAAAGGTCGGCAAGAGGGGGAGTCTCCCTCTGACTCACTCACTCCTGGACCCAAAATTGAGGGGGCTACCTCACCGGGGGCCTCCTCCCCCCCCCCTCTCCACGTTGCTGACCTATGATACGAATGAAACGACATAATAAAAAAAACCAATAAAAATTTTTTACTATGGGAAAATTTGTATTTTTTATAAATTTTTCCAAAAATTTTATTGGTTTTTTCCATTATGTCGTTTCATCCGTATCGTTTCATTCGTATCGTTTCATTCGTATCGTTTCAGTTGATCGTTTCATTCTTACCGTTTCATTCGTATCGTTTCATTCCATCGTTTCATTTGTATCATTTCATTCGTACCGTTTCATTTGTATCATTTCATTCGTACCGTTTCATTCGTATCGTTTCATTCGATCGTTTCAAACCTTTCGTTCCGTTTCATTCGAGTCTATGCCAAAAAAGTTGGGCGAGCATGGACTAATGCATGGCTAGGACGTTGACCATGCATTGGTGCAAGTTCGATCCCATTAGGGTCAAAATTTTTATTTTATAGAATCACATATAGAAAGTTGTAAAAACAAACCCGCGTAAAGGGGGACAGACACTTTAATCCGTATCTCCGAAAAAATCGATTTTTTTGAAGTGTTCGATTTTTTACGAAAACACGTTTTTAGGCAGAAAATCTAAACAATTTTTATTTTCGCTTCAATACACACACTCCGATTCCCTGATTCAAGGTCAGGGAAGCGTTTTCAAGCGTTGGAAATGCGCGCAATTGATCCCCGCATAAAATTAGCCCTATTAGGGTCATTTTTGAAAAAATATTTCGGGTCGAAAAAACATGAAAAAATTGCTCAAATTCCGGTTTTTTTATAATACGCCCTGTATAATCTCTCCGAACTTTCCCATAAATACATTTTTTCCATAAAAATTAGCCTAATCAGACAAAAAACTTTTTTATGAGCTATGAAGTCAGATGCTACGAAGATTCTTATCTTCATCCATAAAAATAAAAAAAGTAGTCTATGTGCGCAAATTTTGAATGATTCAAAACTCAAACACTTCTATAAGCTTAACAAATAATAAATCTTTCCCTTAGGCTAGACATGCCAAGAAGGGTTAAAAACTACGAAAAACAATATTCGTCAAGGAGGAAGTTAATATTGAGTTAACTAGATATTTTGTACATAAATTAGTAATACAGGGTGGCCAAAAAAGCCGGATTTTTGCGATTTTTCGAGCAATTTTTTGCAAAAAAAATTTTTTTTAATTTTTGCAAAAATGACTTTTCTAGGGGTATGCGAAAATCGATTGTGCGCATTCCCGAAACGTGAAAACGCTTCCTTGACCCTGTTCAGGGAAGGTGGTGGGTGTATTGAAGCGAAAATCGAAAAATTTTCCCTGAATCAGGATCAAGGAAGCATTTTCACGCTTCAGGAATGCGCGCAATCGATTTTTCGCATAAAATTACCCCTAGAAAAGTCATTTTTGTAAAAATTAAAAAAAAATTTTTTTTGCAAAAAATTGCTCGAAAAATCGCAAAAATCCGGGTTTTTTTGCCACCCTGTATATTATGGTATATACCTTAATTTATGCAAGCACGAAAATGCAATCACGTTGGAGTTGGTTATATAGGCACAAATCATGTAGGCGGAAAAGAAAAATGTGAAAAAATTTTGGACATATTGGGTTGGTCCAAAAGTTTTGAGACTTTTTCCATGAATTTTGGAGCCGAAATTTTTTCTAAAAACGATCCCCTCCCATCTGGGTAATTTTATGCGGGGAATCGATTGCGCGCATTCTCGAAGAGTAAAAACGCTTCCTTGACCCTGATTCAGGGTAGTGTATTGATGCGAAAATGAAAAAACTTCGGATCTTGACAGAATACGCGGGAAAACGCGCGGGAATGGACTACATCTTGTCGCGACACAAAACTTTTTTTACATGCGCACTTGAACTATATGAATGTAGTGAAAAAGCAGGTGATTAATGGTGATTTCTTAAAATTGGCAAATCAACTTATATTCATAAGTTTACGTAAGCAGCCATACCTAAAATAGAGGTTTTTATTCATCCAAAGCACTTTCTAAAAAGAGAAAAATTCGAAAAATTTTGTGAACACAATGAGCAAAATATGAAAACTTAATTCAGTGAAGGCGTGTTGTGTATTGAAGCGAAAAGTCAGAGATTGGTATGAAAAACTTTTTGGCAAAACAATGGAAACACGTGAACAAAAAAATGCTTAAGGAGCTACTAACAATAGGAGGTACATCCATTGAAAATTTTTTCTGAAAATGACTCCTCTAGGCGTAAAAACATGCGAGGAATTTAAATTTGACATTTTCGAAGCGAAAAAACGCTTCTCGTACAGAAAGCCCAGGTTCGACTTCCACATGGAGCGTTTTGATTTTGTGTGATTGAAGCACACTTATAAAGTACCGTCCATCGACTAAAACTAAACAAAACTCAAAATTTCCACAAACGAGGCCAATTTCCGTGCCTCGAGATAAATGTCAAATGAAACGAAACCCACGAAACACTAATGCTCAATAAGATCACGAGTTGTGAGTACTTAAAATATTACCAAAAATTGTCTATGTCTTGAAAAAGGACAGGAAGCCCAAATGTCTTGAATTACACTGTACTTTAAAGATATCATATGTGGAGGAGTTTTTTTGCAGCATTTGTTTGCCAGCAATTAGAATCGGATTCGAACTGATATGAATGCTTATAATTGGAATAGGCTCAAAAAGAGGAAAAAATTTGTTTGTTACTCATTCATTTGGCCGTGTTGCTATTAAAAGAAGAAAATGATGTGCTTCAATTACAGGGTGCCCAAAAATGGCAATTTTGGATTTTTTTTTAAATTTTCAAGTTTGACTGAAGCACAAAACGTTACAAAAAATGATAGCTTAGTCCTTAAACAATTTTAAAAAACTTATGACAAGATGGCTACTTAGCTAAGTGGTTTTGCTCTCGCTTCTCGTGCAGGAGGCTCAGGTTCGACTCCCACGTGGAGCGCTTTGATTTTACGTAATTGAAGCACACTTATAAAGTAATGATGAAATACTTTTTCACCAAAATAGCACTATAGGGGGTTTTACTATACGAGAAATCGATTGCGCGCATTGCCGAACCTTGAAAACTCTTCCCTGAACTTGATCCAAGAAAGAGGTGTGTGTATTGAAGCGAAAATATGCTAATACAGGGTCAAGCGCTTTCAAGGTCCGCAATCATTTTATCGTATAGAAAAATCCCCCTATAAGGTTTTTTGGTGAAAAAATTCGCTCAAAAGTCCCCATTTTAAACCGTCAGCGCTAGAACAAAAGTTGTAGGGAAGGATGAGCGAAGACGATCGACACCACTTTTATGAGTACCCCCTGAAAAAAATTTTTCAAAAAAAGGTTAGCTATAACTAACCTTTTTTAATAAAAAAAAGTATTAGTAATAACTAATACATTTTCGATGCCAGGTGACTCGAACCTGGGACCTTGGGGTCAATCCAGATGTTGCACGCGCTTGGAATCACTTAGCCATCGCCGGACTTTTTTTGGTTTATGGACAAAAACGAACTTTAACCACTTGACTGATGGTTATCAAACTTTTGAACCTGAATAGTTGGGGGAGTGGAGTAGAAAAAATCCTGGAAAAGTTGGAGGAGTAGGATAGAAAAAATCCTGGGGTAGTTGGGGGAGTGGAGTATAAAAAATCCTGAGGTGGTTGGGAGAGTGAAAATGCTAAGAAAATTACAATTTTTGGTGAAAAATTGGAACAACTTTGACATTACATCCAAAACTTGACTTTGGGGAGCAGCCCAAATGGTCACGAGAAAATAAAACAACCGAATGGACCTAAATTTATTGAAGACCAACTTTCCAATAAACCTAAATCACCCCATACACGCACAAATGTACCCCTATAAAACTTAAAAAATTGCGACAAACAAAACTCTTCCGCATGATACCCAGAACCCAAAACAACTCATAAATTTTGTCATTTGTCCAATTTGATATAAAAAAATTCCTATGAGGAAATGAATTTGATTAACCAATGAGTACTTTTATAGCGTTTTAATGTCCTCCTCGGTCCTAAAATGGGCAACATTCGATCCCCCTCTTGGGGAAATTAAAATTCTTTGAAACTAATGAACTTGATGATGCACTACTGGGGACAGCCATGCTTTGAAATTAACTTTTTTATAGAGTTGTGTCATGTGAGTGACGTTAAAAAAATAGGTTAGGGAATGTCAATTATGCAAAAATAATATTGGAAATAAGTTTAGATTTGACGTCATAAATTACTTTCTTTTAAAGGGGGTGAAAATTAGGGCCCTTTCTTCAAAAAATTTTTTTTGAAAAATGATCTTGGAGCTACTGAACCTGGGGAGAGGTCACTTAACGTGACCCCCAAGGCTGAAGTAAAAAGCGCCGAAATTTTTACCGAAACACATCCCCTAGGGGTAAAAATTGACGCGGAACACGCTGGTGTCATTATTTTCAAACCAAAATCTTCGAAAACTTATGAATTTCCACAATTTTTAAATAAAACAGGACTTAGGTTGTATAAAATAATTGAGTTAAGTTGTATAAATATTATTATTGAAAAAAGTGCAAAAATTCATATGTTTTCGCAGATTTTGGTTTTAAAATAATGACACCAGCGTGTTCCGCGTCAATTTTTACCCCTAGAGGGTGTGTTTCTGTAAAAAGTTCGGCGCTTTTTATTTCGGCCTTGGGGGTAGCACAAAATAGCGCCTATGATTGACAGTTAGATGTCAATACATCAGCCCTCGATACTGCAAAAGGTGAATCTGTCGATAAGCGCGCCATTCATCCGATACGATGTCGGTGCCTGGTCGAATATGGTGCTGGAGAATTGGAAGCAAATCGATGGCTCTTCGACGACGAACTAGAGCCATGAAAGAATAGCCGGATTCTTCTTCAACTCCTCCAAAAATCTATATTGGTCGCCTGCGAACGCCGTCCTTGCATATTTTTTCGCACGCTCATAAAATGTTCGTCAATAAAGACCCGAATTCCCGGTCCACCGATTCGAATAGGATGACGTCGAAAATACTCGTGACAAACGGCTCGGAACCGTATTCACCAACGAGCAACGGCTTCACGAGCCAATCCCACTTTAAACATAGCGTCCGTCATAGTGCCGTAATTTCGGACCCATAGATAGGATAAATAAAAAATTTAATCAAGTATATATAGGAGGGGGGGGGGCAAAAGAAACGGAAATTTGGTTCAAAAGTAACGGAATTTGGTCCAAAAGTAACGGGAATTTGATCCAAAAATTTTTTTTTGGATCAAATTTCTGGAAATTCTGGGAAACAGGAAAATTTTGGACCAAATTCCCGTTTCTCCCCCCCCCCCTATAGAAGCCCTAAAAATAAAAAACCTACCTTTTTGATCATGTTCCGGTCGTGGATGTTCTCAAAAAAGGTTCCCTGCAGATATCCCTTCCTAACGTTTGCGCCATGCAAACGCATGCATTCGCGCCTTTGGCAGATCCACTTATGCCGTCCGCTTTCGATCCTCAGCAACATTGCATGATCTCCATAAGGGCATTTTCGATTGCGATGGAGCAAGCCCAAATCCTTAAAGATGAAATGGGATTTTACTTCAAAATTAGGTCAACGTCCGCCTAGGTAAATGCGCTCATAAACTCACTTTAAGCCACTCTTCGAACTCATCATCGGNGCGATGGAGCAAGCCCAAATCCTTAAAGATGAAATGGGATTTTACTTCAAAATTAGGTCAACGTCCGCCTAGGTAAATGCGCTCATAAACTCACTTTAAGCCACTCTTCGAACTCATCATCGGACATGTTTAGCTTATTTATCAAATCGTGCAGCGTCATATCACGCAGTTCCTCAAGCGGGTTTGCCATTTTCAATGCTTAAAATCGAATAAAACTGAATAAATTCGTAAAAGTGATTGTGCAAAAATTTTTAAAATCCAACAATTTCTGATAATTTTGGTACAAAAATAATAGCACCATCGTGTTCGCCGTCAATTTTTACCCCTAGAGGGTATGTTTTCGTAAAAATTTTGGGTTTTTTACTTCGAACTTTGACATCACGTTAAGTGCACTTCACCCATCCGAACTAGCTCCGAAAATTCTTTTTTTCTTTCTCAAAATGCTTTTTTTTAAAACTTTTTTGTGCAAGAAAACTCGGCCCGCCGGCCCTCAAAATTCGCATAAAAATAGCAAATTCAAAATTCGCACAAAACACAAATTTAAAAAAAATTGTTTTTTCACTATCCTTATAAGGAAAGTTGGGGCTCGATTCATGTGGGCGTGTGGTGTAGTGGCTAAAAACACAGCTTTTTCATCCAAAATGACGCAGGTTCGATTCCACCTACAAGTGTATCTTTGAAACAAATTTTATTTTACTTTGTTTTTTCTGAAAAAAGAGGGTTGTGCTATTTAAGTGAAAAATAGGACATTATAACTTTTGCCACGTTTCATGTTCGCCACGACAACTTTCACCACGTTGCAAAAAACTATAACTTTCGCCACATAACTTTCGTCACGTAACTTTCGCCACGTTCGTGTCAATATACATATTTATTGCAAATCAGGCACCTCAATTAGTCTGAAATTAAATGTTTATTGACACGAAAGTGGCGGAAGTTATCGTGGCGAAAGTTATAGTGTCAAAATAGGGTTGCGCCTTTTTTCGAAAAAAAATTACCACACTTGTTCATGTATGGTTCACATTGACAAATAATTTTGTAGACTACCTCTTGCAAAACGNATAGGGTTGCGCCTTTTTTCGAAAAAAAATTACCACACTTGTTCATGTATGGTTCACATTGACAAATAATTTTGTAGACTACCCCTTGCAAAACGCAACTGCCCGACTTATTGTGTTTGCAAATTATGCATTCGCTATTTTTAGAATGACAAACTGGTGGATCGTGTGCCCTTGAGTGTGACAAAATTTTCCGTAAATTAGGTGGGGGTAGGACTACGAGATTAATGGGGAGGCAACTTGGAGTGATACATGTTCCATAATTTCTATCGCTAGTGTTATCTTGGCCTACCAATACTTTGTTAGTATTTACCAATTAACGGGCATCAGTTATAGGTCTCGGTAGCACAATGGTAGTGTATTTGGACGGTAGCCAGGAGGTCCGGGTTCGAGTCCCGGTCCGAAAACTTTTGCCTAATTTCATATTACCTACTTTGCTACCTTACTGGATTCCCACACTATGCGATTCCCATCTAGCTCCACTATCAAGAAGTTCATAAATAAATTTATTTATTACATACAAATACAGTAAATAACAAGGCTTTACATCAATATAGCATCGTTATTTTTCATAAAATTGATACAATAATTTTTAAAACAAACTTTTCGAGAAAACCGAGCTTTGGGTGTCACAAAAATTTTGTAAGGATACTCTTTATATAATGAATGTGATCGATTTCTAGAAAGATTCGTTCAAAACCTCTTTTATCAAAGTTGTAGAGCTTGATTTCTTCTACAATTTTCTTCAAGGTTACTTTTGATGAAAATCGATAGAAAACCAAGAAAATCGCACGAAAAAGTAATAACCCTTAAAACATTTTGTGACATAAAGCTCTATTTTCTTAAAAAAGGTGTTTTAAACAACTTGCACAGTCAAAAAAATTACACAATTTTATTATTTACCCATGTATATGAGAAAAAATAAACATTTTTATGGCAAGGAAAGTTTGTAAAAATACCTACATATTTGTCAAGAAAAAATAAGTATGGTACATGAAAAAATGGCAACGGAATTTTGATGAGCTTATTGAGATTAGACATCAAACAAAAATCGATCTCCATTAAGGCATTCAAAAACTTTTTGGGCGTAAAATTTTTCTGCTTGCTAGAAAATGGATAAAAAATCAAATTTTCAAAGTGAATATTTTTGACAAAATTTAATTATTAGGAAAAATTGCATTCTTGGCTTTTTTGTCAAAAATTGAACGGTGGGGAGGGGGAGATCACCCCTTGACCATGACAAAGTTAAATCCTACTACATACTGGCGCCTGCGTGAAAAAATTTTCAAAAATTTTTTTTGGAAATGACCCCTCTAGGAGGAAAAACATTAGGGAATCTGAATTTGACATTTTGAAGCGAAAAAACGCAGGTAAGGCCTGTGTATTAAAATCGCAAAAACAAAATTTTAAAAATTATCCCAATTTTTGAATGACCTTTAAAAAATAACAAATCAAATTTTTTATACAAATAAAATATAACCCAAAAATACTTTATGAAGGATAAAAAAGATTCAAAACAGTCCATTTTGATGGCCTTGAAATGCAAATTTTGAAGAAGGAAAAAATTCAAGTAGCATTCATTGAATTCGAGGCATTCGAATGGGAAATTCGAGCCGAACTGATACGTAACAGTTGCAATTGCCGGATTGCTGCCGTCGCATTGTACGCCTTACGCCATTTGCGCTTCGCCAACGATTTCTTGAGGTGAATGGCGACAGAGCCATGAATATCTTTGGTTCTTGCAGTGTTTCCACTGATCCTAAACAAATTTGAAGTTAAAAAAAATTTTAATTTTTCCAAATATTCAAAATGGCTACACTACTTAAAATTATAACGTATGGCAAATTTTTTTCCATAGTCAAGTGGTTAGGATGCCAGACGTCCTTACTAAAGGGGCGGGGTTCGATCCCGCTCGGAGTGATTTCTTTTGCATCATTCAAAATTCATGAAAAATTTCCTTCAATAATAAAAAAAATCATACAAAATTGAAAAATTCGACAAAAATTGAAAAATTCGTCAAAAAATCGAAAAATTGCATAATTTTCTTCTGTTAGTCAAGTGGTTAGGACGCCAGACATCCTTACTAAAGGGGCGGGTTCGATCTCGCTTGGAGCGATTTCTTTTTTCATCATTCAAAATTCATGAAAAATTGCATATTTTTATGTGAGGAACATGATTGTGACATTATTTTTCCATTAAAATAATAAAAATTTATTTTTAAATTTTTATGCAAAATTTGTCATTTTTTATTCAAAAAAATTTTTTACTAATTTTTTATGGAAAAATAATATCACCATTCTATTCCTTACATAAAAATACTCATATGTAAAAATTTTCATCAATTTTGAATGATGCAAAAAGAAATCGCCCCGACCGGGGTCGAACCCACCTCCTTCAGTGCGAGAGTCTAGCGCCCTAACGATTTGACTATGGGTAGCAAATTTTAGATTATGCTCTTAAGTGACATATATGCTTGGAATTTTTATTTATTTAGTCTTCTATGCTGATTTTTTAATATTTTTTATTTAATAAAAATTTACCATGGATGAGCAAGAGATTGTTCGCAACTATAACGCATTTCAGGATCACAGCACATTAAGTGAGATATGAAGTCTTTAGCTAAAAAACAAAGATTAAAGCTACTACATAATGGGGAGGGGGGGGGGCATGCACGGAAAAATTTTTTCCTGGAAATGACCTTTCTAGGGGTAAAAATATGCTGGGAATCCGAATTTGATATTTTCGAAGCGAAAAATGCTTCTCTGATTCAGGGAAGTTCTGTGTATTGAAGCGAAAATGCGAAAATCGTATTTTGATTTTTTTTTTCTCTGAAAAATCGATTTTTTCATAAAAATTCAATTTTTTATGAAAAATCAAATTTTTTCGAACTTTCATCAGTTTTTCATGAAATTTCGCTTCAATAGACACACCTCTTCCTTGAATCAGGGCCAGGGAAGCGTTTTCAAGTTTCAGCAATGCGCACAATCGATTTCTCCCATATAAAACCCCTGTAGGCTTATTTTGATGAAAAGTAAAAAATTGAAAAAATCGCGCAAAAATCCAGTTTTTGGCACCCTCTGTATTTTGAATTTGTTTGCATTTAACTTATTTTTACCTGAATCAGAAATCTCATCCCAATAAGGTGAGTCAAACTCATATTCTCCTTTAATTATCTGCGCGAATAGATTCGCATCGTTTTCGTCATAGAATGGCGGATAGCCGCACAACAGGATATAGGCAATGACACCGATCGACCACACGTCGACGGCTTTTCCATAGGGTTTCTGCTGAAGCACTTCCGGTGCCACGTAGCCGGGCGTTCCGCACGCCGTAGCCATGATGCCGGACTCTTCGGTTTTTGAAAGACCAAAATCGGAGATCATTATTTTCGAGTCCTCTTCCTGGTTATAGTAGAGGAGGTTTTCTGGCTTCAAGTCACGGTGGACCACGCCATTTTTGTGCATAAAGGCCACTGCTTCGAGGACCTGAAAAAATTTCGTTGCTCATAAAAGTTGAAAGGCAGAAAAATAAAGGATGAGCAAAAAAAACTGTACTTTTGCGATTTTTTTAGCGAAAAATTTTCAAAAATCGCATGAAAATACCACTTATAGGTGATTTTTGAAAAAAAATTTTTGAAAATTTTTCACTAAAAAATAAAAGAGTGCAGTTTTTTGGCTCACCCTGTAGTTTAATTTTTTTATTTTGATCCTGATTTTCACGGTTTTCGTGTTAATACAGCGAAAATTTTAATTTTTTAGTTAAAAAATTTTTTTAATCGAATTTTTTGTGGAAATTTCGAAAATTTTTTTTGAACGTCACTTGATCCCCCCCCCCCAGCCGGACTAGCTCCAAAATTTTTTGATAAAAAATCACTAAAAAATTACTTGTTTTATCAAAAACGATGCATCCTTTTCTGTATACGAGCCTTTGGCAACAATCCTGTCGAACAGCTCTCCACCTGTGACCAACTCCATAACCAAATATACATATCCCTTTTCATCATATGTGTCGAACAGTTGCACTATATTCGGGTGTCTTAGCCTAAATCTTGATGTTGAAAAAGATTTGTTGAAACAATCTCTTACTTCCTCAACACTTTGATTTCATTTTCCAACGACTCTTCTTTGCCTTTGAGTGCCTTTTTGTCGATACATTTGATGGCTACCATGGTGCCGGGTTCGAAACGGCATTCTGCAAGGAAGACTTTGGAGAAGGCACCGGTGCCGAGGACATCGCGGAAATCATAGCGTTCACGGATGCTTACCGCACGCCTTTCGACTACATCCTTCCTCTAAAAATTATGAAAATTTGTGAAAAAATGGTACAAAATGAGAGTTCAGTGTGCTTGGTATAAAATTTTTGAGGTTTGAGTTCAAGTTTTTAATAGGCTTGGGCTTAGGCTTAGGTTTATGCTTAGGCTTAGATTTAGGTTTAGGCTTAAGTTTAGGCTTAGGTTTAGGTTTAGGCTTGGGCTTGAGCTTAGGCTTGGGCTTAGGCTTAAGTATAAGTTTAGGCGCATTCCCGAAGCTTGAAAACGCTTCCCTGATTCAATGAATCAGGTATGTGTATTGAAGCGACGACCAATTTTTGCTATAATACATCAATTCTTCATTGATTCAGGATCAGGGAAGCGTTTTTAAGCTTTGGAAATGCGCACAATCGTTTCCCCGGAAATTTACCCCCAGAAAATCATTTTCAGGTAAAAAAGCTAAAAAATTTCTATTTTCGCTTCAATACACACACCCTGATTCCCTGATTCGGGGTCAGGGAAGCGTTTTCAAGCTTCGGGAATGCGCGCAATCGATTCCCCGCATTAGCCCTAATAGGGTCATTTTTTAAAATTTTTTTACAAGCTCTTCGTTGTAATACACAAACTTTTTAAAATTTTTTGCGGAAAAATCGATTTTTGCATCGATTTTTTAAATTTTCATAAAATGAACATTGTAACAATTTTTATAGCTAAATGAGACGAACAAAATGACACCAGAATGATCCAATTTGAACATTGTTTTGGGTTATTAAAACGAAAACATGAATCAGAACTTTCGTTTCAATAACCCAAAACAATGTTCAAATTGGATCATTTTGGTGTCATTTTGTCGAAAAAACATTAAAAATCGCCCAAATTCTGGTTTTTTTATACACCCTATAAATGAATTTTTTTTAAATATTCATTTATCGATTTTTGATGAAAAAATGATCTAAATTTTTTATTATCGAGTTGCACAAAATAAACTATTGGATTTTGTTGAATTTCAAAAGTCAAACATTCATGCTCACACTCAGCTAAATTTAGAAAAATTTCCTCTTTTTTGCACGCCATTGC
>OZJO01008074.1:0-14323 GCA_900406225.1 Acrobeloides nanus
CCCTATAATTTCTCACGTAAATTAACCAAAAATTTCCTATTTTTTAAGCACATCCTGCAACAATGAAGGGATATTGCTTATCTATCCATCGAAATGATGCGAAATGGAGGAGTTCATTTTGTGATGAATTAAAACCATTTATTTGTGAATTTGCAATGCCCAGTAAAATTACAAATCTTCAGCAAATTAAAACAAAAACAATCATTCGTTCAATTTGCCCTAAAGATTGGATGTACTCCCCTCCAACTAAAAAATGTTACCTTGCGGTAATTTTTAATAATTAAACAATTTTATTGTCCTGGCCAAAATTTTATCAAAATTGTAAAATTTTTTCAGAAAATTGCTCAGCATAAAAAATGACATAAGTGCAAAAATATTGAGCTATTTTGAAAAAAATTGACCAAGCGGGGGATCGAACCATGGCCACGGCGCACCAAAAATGGCGAAAAGGTGCAGGCAAGGGTCAAAATTTAAAAAAATTCGCCATGAACGAAGATATAAAACTCCATCAAGAAGCCACTATAATGATCGACTTGATCGCTATAGGACTCCATCGAGGAATCGCTACAACGATTGATCAGATCACTATAGCCGAAGAGAAGATTATAGCCGAGAAAACCGAAACTACCAAAGAAGTCGTGACAATAGCCGAAACAACAAATATGTACGAAATTCTGATAATTACCGAAACAACTACCGTGACAGAAGTGACTCAAGAAACTGTAACAACTCAACAGATTACAGATATAGGCTCGATTCTAACCGCAATAATCTAGAAAAATTAAACCTTTCCAAATTTCCAAAAGTTTTCATGGAAAAATAATAGCGCCATCGTGTTCCCCCATAAAAAGTGGATATAAGAATTTTTTTATGAATTTTGACAACAAAATAAAAAAATGACTTTTGGGCGCGCGTGATCGAACCCGTACCCTATAGTGGGGGCTGAACACGTTATACTTATAATATGGTACTCGTTTTGAAGTGTCCGGCGAGCTGGGTCAATTGGCGAAATATTTTTCAATTTTGACATTTGCCTACACCTTTTTCCCCTTTGGTGTGCCAGGCTATAAAACTGACAGCATAGTCAAGTGGTAAACCGTTAAAAGCAAGATTAAAAATTTTTCCATTTCATGATATGTGTCGCTTAAATGTTTTTGACTATTCTGAACACTTTCTAGCCATTTTCGGAGCTTAAAAAATTTTCTATAATAAGATCCTGACTTAAATTTGTTTAACTTTAGGTTTCACATCCCAATATTACTTGGCCAGATGCAGAGTCTGCTTGCGAACAAAGATTCCCTGGCGCTTCTTTAGTCAACATTCATAGTTTAGCTGAAAATAGCCTAGTTTCTGGTAAGATCCGAAAAAATTTATGTCCAATTTTTTAGGCTATGCTGCTGCTGCAACAAGCTATAAAGGTGGAACAATCTGGATTGGACTATATAGCCCTGAAAAGAATGAAGTTTATCAATGGATTGATGGCTCACCAAATAATTTTTCTCATTTTTATTTAATTAACCAGCCTAAAGGGATGTACACTTATTTAGTTCTGCTTGATGAGTTGGACAATAATTCGGATAACAAGAATTTTTGTATGCTAAATCGTTGGATGAGTACGGATGGGTATGGTGTTGATGGGTATATTTGTGAAAAATCTGCCGTTGTATAATGACAAAAAATTTTTAAATAAACAAAAAAATGCATTAAATATTATACAATTCAATAAAGTTTAATAATTTACAGGGAGGCATAGAAAAAAGGGGTAATTGTCAGTTGATGACATAAAATCTCTACCATAATCCTAAGCCTAACTCGACCCAGCTCGCCGAACGCTTCAAAACGAGTACCATATTATAAGTTTTGGCGGTTTGACCCATGGCCGATATGGGTCAAAGTTCAGCCTTCACTATAGGGTAAGGGTTCGATCACGCGCCCAAAAGTCATTTTTTTATTTTGTTGTCAAAATTCATAAAAAAATTTTATATCCACTTTTTATGGGGGAACACGATGGCGCTATTATTTTTCCATGAAAACTTTTGGAAATTTGGAAAGATTTTAATTTTTCTAAATTATTGCGGTTAGAATCGAGCCTATATCTGTAATCTGTTGAGTTTTTCGATCAAAAGCACGACAATTTTAAATTCGAAGCAGAATTCGAACCCGAGCCTGTAAACAAAAAATTTGTTACTTTAGCCACTCGGCCTCTCCCCTTCCCACAACTCACCCATCAAAAGGTTTTTGGCCATCCATCTTGCCCGAAAATTCAAAATTTAAAAAAATCACAAGTGGGACTTTTATGTTTCAAAATTTTTGAAAAATAAAATTTTTAATTTGTCAAAAAATAACTTTTTAAGCATTGTTAAACACATGTATCATTTAAAAATATCAAAAATTATGCAAAAATCAATTTTTTGGTGTCCCTCTTGTCCCCCTCGTTAGACATTCATCCTCATGGGTCTTTCCCAAGGGCATAGCTGGCTTTTTCAAAATCTGCATTTTAGAGTTTTTAAAATGAAACATACGTATTCGGATAGTACATATACGAGTTTGAACTTAATTTTTTGTTGAAAAAAATTTAGACCTCACCCTTTGGCTATAGGATCAAAAAACACTAAAATCGACAAAGTCAATTTTCCGAAAAACCAAAAGTTTTCTAATTTTGCGCGCAAAAGATTCCTCAAAAAATTTGACATGGAAGGCCCCTACATTTCGAAGGCTAAAGGTTTTTAGTTTTTCAGAAAATGGCCTCAAAGTTTTGGCTAATCTCAAAAAATTTAAGTTCAAATTCATATATGGTCTATTTCATTTTTAAAAACTTTAAAATGCAAATTTTGAAAAAGCCACCTACGCCCAATTCCTGCCTAGAAAAGCCCATGGGATGTCGAAAATTTCGTAAAAAATTGACTTTTATAGGCAAAATTCGGCCTAACCAGCACATAATCTGCTGGATTTTGCTCAAAATTTTGAGAATAATTCAAAATTTCCTAACTTGTTGAACTCAAAACCGAAAAATAACGCCGGATTCGGATTCTCCCCTAAAACATACGCACCTATAACCTCGTTTGAAATAAAGCCCAATCAATCTTTTGGCGAAATTTGCTTAACCCGTTTAGGCAACCATGCGGGTTAGCTCGTTTCAGATAGCCCCTTTTTTGAGATTATCATAACGTAAGAAACAAACACAAAGGTGCGCAGCACGAAATTTTAATCTATCACAAAAACAATATTTTTGGCGTGATTCCTAGAGGCAAATGGGGAAAATTTTTTTGTATGGGACTCACAAGATTATCCCGTTTTTTTACTGTTTAAAAGTAAAGGTCCCTTTATTTTTACCCATCCGAAGTATGGCCAAAAATTACATATGGCTTCCTCTTATGGTTTTAGGGAGTACCCTATTCTAGTCGACCCTTCTCTCTATGCCACTGACAAGGAACACAAAAATTTTAATCTTGTTTTTAGTTTAGTCAAAAATGATGTTGTTTTTTGAAAAAGTAATTCCTTTATTGATCATAAAATTGGAATAACTTTGTTTTGATTTTTAAAAAGATTAACATTTATCGGAGATTAAGCTGATCAAACTAATATTAAACATGTTTTCGATGACTCTATTTTGGCTACCAAGTCAATTTTGTTTTTCAAATTTCCATAAAAATGGTTTTAACTTCCGTTAAAAAGTTATCAAAACAAAGTTATCCCACTTATTCAAAAATTTCAATAACAAATAAAAATGTTTTTGTGCCAAGTTGTGGAAATATTTTCGATAACGTCAAAAAAAGTTAAGATCACATTATGACCTTGTTTGCCATCGATACTTGAATATAAATAATTCATATTTGAATGCTGAAGTATCATTGTTCAAATTTTATTAACAGAAAATATTCTCAAAAAGTTTTATATCATGTTCAAGTATAAAATATTTATCTCTGTACTTGTTTTATTTCTTATAATTACTTATGTTTCATGTAAGTTGACATTTAAATTATGCCACAAACTTATTGGCATGTAAAAATAGGCAATAGTGCTATTCAGTGGTGGATCCAGGGGTAAGGGAGAGGGCATGTCCCCAACCGAAAATTTCTTACGAAAAATGGTATTTTTGGCCCAAATTCGATAGAAAATTATCTAGTTGCCCTCTTCCCAAATGAAATCCCAAAACCTCTACTATTGCTCGATAACAAAAATGATACTTCGGCATTCAGATAAAAATTTTCTATTTCTATCTTTTTTACCAAAATTTCGAATTTTTCACAAAATATGTTATTTTTCATCAAAAATGGCTATTTGTGCCAAAAAGCGATTTTTTTTTGTCAAAAATGATCTTTTGTCACAAAAATCCAAGTTTTGATTTTTTGGGCGTCGCTAAATAAATTTTTTAGGTAGTTGCTCCACCACTACTTGTCCCTGCCCTGGTGACTCCTGCGCCGGTCAATATCAAACTACATGCTATATGGATGGAAATAATTGCAATTGTTGTTCTCCTACTGGTTAAATATGGATATATTAATCATTCACACAATTATGATGTAATGCTCATTAACTAAAGAGATTGTGGGTATTGAGGGAGGAGGGTTATTTTCTACTTCTAAAAATTTTCGAATTTCATTCCAAGCGCTCAAAAAACTTTTATAAACTTTCATATCGCCTATTACTGAAAGCATTTTGATTAAAATAATAATAATCACTATCTAAAGTTAACGGGTTAACTACTTTAATTTTTTTTCGTCGTACAGGGTGGCGCAAAAAAGTGATTTTTTTGTTACATTTTGGGACTTGAAAATTTATTTTTCTAAAAATAACCCCCTAGGGGTAATTTTATGCCGGGAATCGATTGCGCGCATTCCCGAACCATGAAAATTCTTTTCTGATTCAGGGAAAAAATTGGATTTTTGAAGCGAACATGGTTATTTTCCTCGTTTTTCCTGCAAATCACTTTTCTAGGGGCTTTTTCGCATAAAATTACCCTAGAAAGTGATTTGCAGGAAACAAACGAGATAAAGTCCGTTTTTATCATTTTTCGAATCGATCAATTTTGATCGACTTTTGGAACCCTATTTTCAACCCGTGGGCTCTTAAAATCAACGCACTTTCCGGCGGGCCGTTCCTCTGTTAAACATTATGCTTGTTTTTTACTGTTTATATTTATTTATTAATATATGTTTCAATGTACAGGAGCTGCATATTTTGATGAAACAGTTGTGAATAATATAACCTTATTTTTCTTATTTTGATGTTATTCAAATAAATTTTTTTTATTAAACAATAAATTTTTCTTAATTGATCTCGAACCTAAAAATTGCATTGTAATTTAAAATAAAGCAAATTTTTTAATTTATAGTTGAATTTAATGTTGCTTGTAGTACAACATTCATTGTAGCTTCTACAGGGTGTACCAAAAGTCCTTGACGATAGTTTTTATTGCTTCTTTTTGACGTTATTCAAATAAATGTTTGTATTTATTTGTTTTTTAGTATGACTGAATTAAGGCCTGACATTATTCGCTTATTTGAAGAAGGAAATAGTGGTGAAAAAATTGGGAAATTGCTAAATATATCGCCTAGTACAGCCCTAGAAGTAATACGGCGATTTAAAGCAACTGGAAGCTATACTGACAAGCCGAGAAGTGGAAGACCCAGAACTGCTCGACACCGCCCAACAAGCGCAAAATTAAAAGTTGGATCCAGCGAAATGGAGTATCTTGGAGGCCGAGGCGTGCTCGAAGCCCCACCAGTCGATCGACGCGTTGAAAAAGAGTTTGGTGAGGGCCTGGAACAAGATCCCTCAAGAAGTCATTGATAGAGCGGTGGATGACTTCCCGAAGCGATTACAGAAGTGTATCGATGCCGGAGGCAGCCATTTCTAGAATAAATAGTAAAATTACGTTGTTATTATTGTTTCTTGTTATGTTTTGAATAAATTTTTCTTTAAATAATTACAAAAAGAAGCAATAAAAAGTATCGTCGAGGACTTTTGGTACACCCTGTAAAAGCATAAATATGGCCAAGAAAGCGAATAATGGTCTCTAGTAAACATAATCAATATTTCATAGTAGGCCCATGTACCTAACTACATTGCTCATTTTAGAGAAATTCCGGCATAAGAACCTTCCATTGGGGTAAATCAGTGCAGTCTTAATTATCACCTGTCCCTTGCATGCGATCCCTCTCTCTCGGGCATGAATTCCCCCTCACCCTTGGCAATTAAATTTTCAAAAAATATTGAAAATTCATAAGGGACCCACTATATTATATCAGGTCTGCAGCTTTATCGTTTTCGATGACCTTAAAACGCTTTCTACTCACTCAAAGCATATCGGCGAGGGGCTATTTCCACGCAAAATTGGGGGTCGTAAAAATGGTCGGCACTTTGGGTCGCAAAAATGGCTTCGATCGTTTTTTAAAAATGCAATTAAATTTATTTAAAGATAGAAAACATAACAACAAATAAATAACGCACGTGATCGTCCACCGATCTATGAGTTACTTTTATTCTATGAACGATGTTTATGAAAACAAGCCCTCAAACACATTTCAAAAATGTAAAAAAAGTTTGGATTTAAAGAATGAGAAGTAAACAAGTGACATTTGTCACGTTAAGCTGTGGTTATTATTTAGGTAGATCGATAAGATACTGGTTTTTCGTGAATTAAACTTTTTTTTATAATGATTCTGGAATTTCGAAATTTTTCGAAAAATGATCAATTTCTTATTTTAGTTTCGTTTTTTTCTACTTCAAAAAATGAATCGTGATCATATGCAAGTTCATCTAGACGAATTATACGAGCAATATAATGGAAAACAAGAGCCTAGCCAACAAGGAATCCAATTAAAACATCATGTCGAGTTCGATCAAATCCCAGAACAACGCCAAAGATTTCACGAACAAAACATGTTTATAAGTTTATTTACATGTTGGCCCCAAAAAATGACGTTGTAATTTGTGACAAAAGTCGAAAAAACGAAAGAAAAGAATTTTTTCAAAAGTTTGTAATTCTTTCCATATTATTCGAAAATCGACGTCACAAAGAGATGAACATTCAAAAAAATCAATTCTTCAATCTAATGAAATCGATTTTTTAAATAAAAATTTTCGATATGCTAACTCAAATATAAGTTCGGGAATCGACTTTTCGCAAAAAAAATTGACACAATATCGATGAAATTAGTTAATTTTTGAATTTTTTAAAAATTTTTATAAAAAAATTGCAAATTTGTCATTTTTTAGCTAACCATGTAAAAGAGTATTTTAGAATGTGCAACAGGGACAATATCAACAAGAATAAAATATAAAATTTTTTCTTAAAATTTTCTTACTTTTATTGCCTGATTTTCAATATTAATTTATTATTGAAACGAAATTTCAAAAAATTTTCTTCAAAATTCTGAGGTCGTGATTTCTTGAAAAAAGAACCTATAAGTGTTAAAGGGGGGGATCATTAGTCGAAAAAAAATTTTTTTGCCAAAACAGCCTATATAGGGATAAAATCATGCGAAAAATCGATTGTGCGCATTCCCGAAGCGTGAAAACGCTTCCTTGACCCTGATTCAGGGAAGGAATTGGTGTATTGAAGCGAAAATAAAATATTTTCGGATTTTTATGAGAAAACCGTCGATTCTTAGGTCTAGGCGGGGAATCGATTGCGCGCACTCCCGAAGCGTGAAAACGCTTCCTTGACCCTGATTCAGGGAAGGAATTGGTGTATTGAAGCGAAAATCAAANGTGCACTTAACGTGACTCCAAATGACCATTTGGGAGAACGAAAAATTTTTTCGTAAAAATGACCCTAATACCCCTAATTTTAGGCGGGGAATCGATTGCGCGCACTCCCGAAGCGTGAAAACGCTTCCTTGACCCTGATTCAGGGAAGGAATTGGTGTGTTGAAGCGAAAATCAAACATTTTCGATTTTCGCTTCAATACATCCACCCCATTTCTTGAATCAGGGTCAAGGAAGCGTTTTCATGCTTCGAGAATGCGCGCAATCGATTCCTCGCCTAGAAAAACCTAAGAATCGACGATTTTCTCATAAAAATCCGCAAATGTTTGATTTTCGCTTCAATAAACACACCGTTTTTCCCTGAATCAGGGTCAAGGAAGCATTTTTACATTTCGGGAATGCGCGCAATCGATTTTTCGCATGATTTTACCCCTGTATAGGCTGTTTTGGCAAAAAATTTTTTTCGGAGAATGACCCCCAAATGAGACCTCCCTTTAACAAAGACAATCGAATTCGGTATATCGAATCGAAAATGAACTAAAATTCAAATTTTCACCAAAAACCAGCATTTTTTCATGCCATTGAAGTCTGCATCTGCATTTTATTTTTCATACATTCTAGGGGTATTTTTCATCGAGAAACACGATTTTGGCGTTATTTTTCAACTTTGACCACTCCCTGATCGAGGAACGACCACGCAGGGATGCCTAAAAAGCGATTTTTCGATCTCGACTTGGGATAAGCCAATTTTCACAAACCAGGACACTTTTCTAGGGCTTTTCTAAGCGCTGAACACGATCCTGACATTATTTTCAAATGCTATGAAAAAATGCTGGTTTTCTGGTGAAAATTCGAATTTTAGTCCATTTTCGCTTCAATATACCCACCTCGTCCCAGAATCAGGGTCGGGTAAATTTTTTCATGCCTTGAAAATGCGCGCAATCGATTCCTCGCGTAGAAAAACCCCTTGTCAGCCGATTTTCTGGTAAAAATTCGAATTTTAGTTCATTTTCGTTAATATACCCACCTCGTCCCTGAATCAGGAAAGCGTTTTTACGCTTCGGGAATGCACGCAATCGATTCCCCGCATAAAATTACGTATAGGCAAAAATTTTTATCCGTTTTTGGACACGGCGAAAAAATTGGCTCCTAGCGGGATCGAACCTGCGGCCCAAGTTGCTTAATTTGCCAGATCGGATGGGATCGCTTTTACAGGGGTCTGGAAACTTTTTTAGGATTGTCGCTGGAAACAGACTCTAAAACATTTATTTTTTAATTGATTACAATAATAAAAATTAGGATTCTAGTACATATGTTATAAAATATAAACTTTTTTCAAAGCTTATGACAAGATAAAATAAGACAAGCCTTATGACAATAAAAAAAATTAAACTTAAATATTAGGTTGTTCACTTAAATGCAGCGACTACTAGGAAAAACTGTTTTCAATGAAATTTTCTCAGCATATGGCAAAAAAGTATTCAGGAATAGGATGGATCAGTTAACTTTTTGAATGAACAGGTTTTCGTGTCAATGAACAGTTTTTTCAAATGAGGACATTATAGTCCGAGAAAAAATCACCATATCTCCCCCAATTCAGGGCAGATTCGTCTTTTACATTTATATGAGGGGGATTACACATGGGGAATCGATTGCCGATGGAATCGTGTGATAAAAATTGCCCTGGTTTCGGGAATCGATTCCCATGTGTAAAAACCCCCCATATAAATGTAAAAGGCAAATCTGCTCTGAATTGGGGGAGATATGGTGATTTTATCACGGACCAAAACGCTCTCATTTAAAAAAACTGTTTATTGACACGAAAACCTGTTCAATTCAAAAATTTAACTGCACCATCCTATTCCTTTACTTTTTACCATATGCTGAAAAAAATTTCATCGAAAATGGTTTTCCTAGCAAGATATACTCAAAAAAGTAGCCGCCACAATTGAACAATCTAATAGTAGGATGAAAAATATAAAATTAAATTATATAATTGTAGTATACTGTTATTCGCTTGAACATTTATTTTTAGCATAAAATGGAGACCGAGCGTAATGGATACCTGGGCAGAGGGTCCAAAACTCCTCCCGTAAATTTTACGGATTTGCCCCTATACCCCCCCCCCCCCTCATAAAAAACTTGCTACTTTTTTCCCCTATATTTTTATATAAAAAATTTTTTGGTCACTACTTAGGGGGAGAGGGTCATAAAGTTTACGAATTTGCTCCTATATCCCCCAGTAAATTTTTAGAAAATATGGACCTCCTCTGCCCAGGTATAGCGTAATGACCCTGTTTTGGCTGCTCGGCCTCCAGTTTTTTAATGTACAGGAGGAGAGTATTTTGATGTAACAGTTGAGAATAATATAACCTTACTTTTCTTGTTACAACAATAAATTTTTCTTAATTGATCTCGAACCTAAAAAAATTGCATTGTAAGTTGAAACGAAAAATAAAATTGGATTTACAGTTGAATTTAATGTCGCTTGTAACACAACATTCATTGTAGCTTCTAAAAGCATGAATGTGATCAATAAAGCAAATAACGGCCTCCAGTAAACATAATTAATCATTATTTCATAGTAAATCCATGTACCTAAATATATTAGAGCAATACAGATAAACACACTGTAATAATACCCCAACTCCCCCATACTCGTGGGGGAGGGGTGTGAACCGCGTAATGCTCAAAAAATTTTTGAGTGGAGTATGTGCCGATAACAGGACCTTCCTAATGAGTAAATCAGGGTGTAGCCACGGCGGCAAGAGGATTCAGGGACAGGTGTCCCCCCCCCAAGTGGGCCAAAATTACACATAAGGGTCCCTCCTTATGTTTTTTGGAAAAAATCTTCCTTTTTTGGAGAAGTGTCCCCCTCCCTAACGGACCCTTCTCCCTACACCGCTAGCGGGGGTACCTTACCCCAATTTTTTTCAAAGGAACTCACAAGCATAAAAAGAAAAGATCAACGCAAATTGAATTGAGCGAATGACTTCAATTCTATGTCCGTTTTTGACAGTAGTGAGTTTTCTACGCAACCAAATATGATAGCCGAAAATCTAAGAAAATATACTTTCAGTTTTAAATTAAAATTTCTTACACTTCCATAACATAAAATTGGTAAAATCGTTGTGATAATATAAAATGGTCTGTTCACATAAGTCCAAGCATAGTTTGGGAAACGATAGTACATTTGAGTTGTTTCATTTATTAATAACCACTCATTATAATACGGTGAATAAAGTATATAGTCCATATAAACTCTAAAAAAATTAGTTCATCTTTTGTGGGTTCGAGGACATCCTCCTCAAAAATTACTCGCAAATAGTGGTGGAAAAGGCCAGATCCCGGCCTAGGCTGGTCCTCTGAACAGGTAGAGCCGGCCAGTGGCGGATCCAGGGGCAGGATAGGGTCAATACCAAAAATTTCTTAAGAAAAATGGCATTTTTGCCAACATTCAAAGGCAAAATGAGGGTTTATCTAGTTGTTCCTCCCAAAATGAAATCTCAGAACCGCTACTAGAGACAACCCAAAATTATACGATAAAATGGGGACCGGGCCGGACTTATCCCTCGAATGTCTAGGCCCGTGGCCACTATTCTACACCCTTACTTGCAACAGAAGAAATAATTAGCCGGTATATAACTCATTGCCAAACAAATGGGAAAAACAATAATCGCAATGCAATTATAAGTGAATCTTGACAAAATATATTCCTTCTTTGAACAAAAAATCGCCAAAAATCTTAATTTATGCAAATTTTATTTGAAATTTTTTCTCTAGTTACCTATTTACTGCAATTATAGATTGCAGCATTGATCCTGAAAAACAAACGGCTATAAGCAGCTGTCCAATATGGTGTGCAACTGGACCCAGAAGATCGGAATCAGGAAATGTTGTCTAAAATTATAGAAAAATAATTTTTATGCATTAACGCATAACCAAGTGGTTTAGCATATACTCCCAATAATCTACTCCCTCATCATTTTCCAAAAATTAGGGGGCACCTCCTCAACAACCGGCCGAATTCGACAAATTTTTTTGATTGTCAGCATTGCATCGATGGCTGCACTCTCTTCATATGTAGCTTCCTCCCTCCCCATTGCCCATGTATGTGTGTCACATTTAAAAAAATTATTTAAAAAATACTTGGAATAAAATAGTAGGCCCACTATAACCACCCAAGATTAACAAAATTAATGAGCTATCCACTAAACTCCATGCAGACAACACAAAAATTGGGCTAGCTGATTTAAACAAGAGTTTAGCTTTAAAGAAGGCAACAATGACGGTTATTGTGAAAACAAATAAGGAAAGCCCAACAACTGTCATAAAAATGCCAAATATTATAGAAGCTGTTCTATTGTTGTACCTAAACTTTCATGTTTTGCCTTTTTCCTGCTTAGTGTTCTTTAACCCCTTAGGCACGGCTATATAATCCTGCAGAGTTTTACTGAAAATAAGGCTTTTATCGTATTTATCAGGTATGCAATACCGTTTAAAAATAATGTTATTTTCATCGAAAGACATTTAATTACGTCTGAAAAAATATATTTTTAAAAATGGACTAATTTTCGGTAACTCTTTAGGGTTAACCTCTATCATAAAATGGACTTCAAATTCAGATTCCTCACCTCGAAAAACCTTAAGAAAATGACCAAAACCATTTTTCTAGCCTTCTGGAATCATGAGAAAACCTTAAAAATGTATTTTTGTTTTCGACCTTAAAATTTTGTTTTTGGTCCAAAAGTGAGGGTAACTTTTTTCAAAAGTCAATATCTCCATGAGGAAAAAAGATTTTTCGACGCGGTTTTCGATTTTGAATCGTTTCAACACTCAATTAACAAATGCAAAAAGAATTAATGTTATCGGGCTTAACTATCGTTCTTTATCAGCTTCCGAAAACTTGTTCCATATATGGGACAGCCGTGCCTAAGGGGTTAAAGGGGGTATTTTTTTACGGCCTAATCTCCGAAAAAAATTTTTCCTAATTTTTTTTGTTGCAAAATGACATATCTAGGGGTAATTTTATGCGAAAAATCGATTGCGCGCATTCCCGAAGCGTGAAAACCTTTGTTTGACCTTTAAAAATTGAAAAATACGTATTTTTACCCATATAAAAATACGTATTTTAACCCATATTTTCACTATTTTTGGGCTAAAAAATCGAAAGTAAAATTTTTTTCAATAATTTTGTTTGCCAATCAAATCCGGTGATTAGAGCGTTCGATTGAGCTATTGGCGATGAAAACGGACTTAAAGTCGATTTTTGGTGAATTTTTGAAATGTGGAAGCAATCCAAAAACAACCTGTACGAATACTATAAAAAACGTATTTTTCAATTTTTAAGGGTCAAACAAAGGTTTTCACGCTTCGGGAATGTGCGCAATCGATTTTTCGCATAAAATTACCCCTAGATATGTCATTTTGCAAAAAATTAGGAAAATTTTTTTTCGGAGATTAGGCCGTAAAAGATACCTCCTCCACTTTAAAGATTAAAAACTATGTAAAACTTACTCGTACGACATTTTTGAAACTCGAATAATAAGAAAGAATTTTCTGAGTTTAGTTTGGCGGAGAAGATATTTTGACTATCTAAAGACGAAAGAAATGTATACGCAAATTATATAAGGCTAATGGAAAATTTCCTTTTATAGAGTACAAGCAGAAAATTTTTTACAGTTCGATGAGTTGAAAAACAAGCCAGAAATTTGTATATTTCAATAAATTTCAAAACAACTTATATGTTAATTTTGATTTTCGGTTTAATCATTTATGATTGTTGACATTATAAGGAAATTTTTGCGTTGTACAACCCTACACGAGAATGTTTTGTAGATTTACAAAGCGTAGTTAATTTATATGTTTAGTTGTTTTGTGAACGAAGCGTAGTTAATTTATTCTTGAAACAATTTCCAAATTTAAATTTTTTCAAAAAAATAAACAAGCTTATGATTTGAAGTGGAAGGGTATGAAATAACAATAACAATTTGCTTTGAGTCAAATTTAGATTTTTATCTATTTTTAATTTCAATTCAGTGAAAATGACCTCATACATCGACGTACAAAGTTATATAATAATTTTTATACAGTTAAATCTCGATATAGCGATACCCTGAGCTCCCTCCCGGCTGGATGTATTAGAAATTAATGATTCGGGATCCTCGATATAGTGGCACCTAAAGCTCAGGCACTGCCCATAAATATCCCTCACACATAAATAGTGGCACCTTCCAATTTTTCACCAAAAATTTCAAAAATTTTCCATTTTTTCAACAAAAATCGTAATTTTCTAAGCATTTTCAGCTTAAAAACAAGCATTTTCTGAATTTTACGAAAAAATGAAAAAAGAACATAAGAAAGGACCCTTATTACAGCTATCCAATGTGTGTGAAAATTTGGCGCCGGACTGTTTGAGGACGGACATTTGGAGATGTGACATTTGGGGACGGACTTTTGGGGACGAATTTTTTGGGAATGTGACATTTGGAGACGAAATTTAGGTTTTTTTTCAAATACAATTTTATTATACATACAGAAACGGTTTAAATGTATACAGAAAGCTTTAAATGTCTCATATTTTTTTATTCTGAAATTGTTTCGCCTTCAT
>OZJO01008076.1:0-12770 GCA_900406225.1 Acrobeloides nanus
GTCCGGACGCTAGCCGTCTGGAAATGCGAATTTCCGGACGCGCGCCGTCCGGAAATCGTTCGGAAATTGTGAACATGTACTATATCCGGACGCTAGCGCATTTCCGAACGGCTAGCGTCTGGAAATGCGATTTCAGAACTGCTAGCGCGCACCCTAAACAAGTAAACAGTACAAAAGTAAACAAAAAATAGTACAAAAGTAAACCGTAAAGTGTACAAAAGTAAACAGTACAAAAGTAAACAGAAATGTTTACTTTTGTAATCTTTACGGTTTACTTTTGTAATATTTTTTGTTTACTTTTGTACGTTTATTTTTGTCGTTTTACTTTTTTACCGTTGCCACAAAATGATACCAAAATTATCCAATTTGAACATTGTTTTTGGTTATTGAAACGAAAATTCTGATTCATGTTTTCATTTCATGAACCCAAAACAATGTTCAAATTGAATCATTTTGGTGTCATTTTGTTCGTCTCATTTAGCTAATATATCATTTTTTCATATGATTGTAAATTACTGGATTGGTCCTTTAAAAAGAACCTTTAGCGTGGTATCAAAAAACCTTCAGATTTTTTCATGTTGAAATACATCAGTCAGAAAGAAACTTTGGCCGAAAAAAATTATCTACGGTGTTTTAGAAAGGTTAAAAATTTCAAACAATTCATGTAAACTCGGGTTTTTGAATTTTGGACAAGATTTTGCATTTTTACTAGTGATGGAATTTTTCGAAATAACTCTTAAAAATCTTCTCATGCGTTAATCTCACTAAATAAATTCAGCTTGGAGTCCGCTCGAACCGTTTAGGCAACCTTTGAAAGACCAAGATAGCGTCTCTTAAAAACACTTGTTGTAGTTTCCTATACGAAAAGTATTCTATACGTTTCGATCGGTTAGACAATACAGTTTCTTCTGTATAAGCTTGACATCTAGTCCGGGTACAATCTAACATATTGGAGTCTTCTGGTACATATCAGCTTATCAGATCCTCTAGTGTTGGCGTATGTTAATGTTCTCAAAGAGCTTCATCTCTGGTCGAGATATGATCTTGGAGAACGGGATTCTCCATACATGTACAAAAATGTCACGAATTTAGGTAGTCATTAGGTATATAAGATTTTAAGTAAAAGGGAAAATTTTACCAGGCTATATAATTAATATATATTATTCATGGAAATAAATTGTTACGTAACTCGAGTTCTTGATATTTAGTCCTGATGACTTTTAATTCCTATAAAAAGTATTTTAAATATCAGCTTCTAAAAAATAAATCATCAGTTTGACTGTGGGAACAGCAATTGTGCCCATTTTGTGAAAAGCCAATAATACTGAAAATTTTTTAAACTTAATTAAGCATGTCTTCGACTACAACAACGGTTGCTCCAACTAATGTTCCGACGGATAGTAGTAATATTACTAGTGCCCTCCCTGGAACTTATATTTACATACAATCATATTATATCCTTTTTGGAGGCCTTTCAGCCTTAGGAAATTTGTATTTGATTTTGCTATTTGTTTTGTATTCTAAACTACGAACAATCCAGTGCAATTGGCTAATAATCTTTTTGTGTGCTTCTGATGTGTTGATAGGTAGGATCTGTGGAAAAAATTCTTCATTTTTGGATTTAAAAGACCACTCTGGTCGGAAAAAAGTTTCCATTTTTTGTTGATATTCGGAATTTTCATAATTTGAAGCATTTTTTGTTTTTACAGTAAATTCTGAATAATTATCGTTTTCGTGATAATTGCGTATGAAGTAGGCGATTGGAAATTTTGTGTATTACAACGAAAACATGTACCTGATAGTTTTCAATAAAATTTTTATTTTCTAAAAATTTCTCTTTTCAGGCTTAGGTGTGTTTATAAAAGGACTAGTAAGCTTACTTTCTATAAACTATGGTCTTAACTATGATTTCTATTGGTGTACAATAGTGACAGCACCTTGGATTTGTGGATATAGGGCTGGACAAACCATTGCTTTATTAGTGGCGTTTGATAGATTTTTGGCTATAGCAAGACCAACTTTTTATGCGAAACGTCAAGGGAATGTAAGTATATTATAAATTCACAAATCCAACTAGGACTAACCTCTTTCAGTAAGGAGCCGAGACCTTCTGAGGAATAGGCCTTCAGATAAATAAGGACCCATGCTCCTAGAGCAAGCAAAAGGGTATCGGAGGCATGCATTCTCTTAAACCTGAAATTTCTTAGAAAGATTTTTCTAAAGAAAAAAAATGTAATTTTTGAAAAATTCTTTAAGAAAATGAGGTTTTTCAGCTTGGTACCCCCAATTAGATCCTGGTTACGAGCATATCCTGGATTCAGGTCGAAGAATCTTTGAGCGACTAAGAGGCCCAATTTGGTCCTTAGTTCAATGTTGAAAAAAATTTACATTTCCTTATTCCTCATTTATTCATACATGTAAATAAATAAATATCAGATTAAGAACGTTGTTCTCTCAAGTGCTGTTATCATACTTGCTGTTTTCTGTGGCTTAGTGTTCCTTTTCATCTATGGAGTTGATCTTAGCCAACCTTGGACATTAGACAAATGTTTAGGATTGCCTGGAAAATACTATTTTCAAATAGTTCCAAGCTATTCTGGGATTATCAGCATAGTTTTCGTTGGTAAGATTTCGTAGCCTTTTACAAACACTTTTGCTTACCATCTCCATCTCATTTGAGCCCCATCCCAGTGGAGCGAATCAAAAAAGTGACACTATAACTTTCGCCATGCAAGCCCCAGGACCGCCACTGGTTTTGTCACAAAAAAATAACAAAAAATTTTTAGTCACTTACTCCGCCAGTTTGATAATATTCACTCGACAAGTTTCTCAAACAAAGAAACAACAAATCCACGCCCAAAAACGAATGACAACAATTCAAAAGAAAATTTTTATAACCGTCTCTCTGGCTTTACTATGCTATAGCATATTCTATGTCGTTCCTACAATAATGCAAATGCTATACGTCTATCTCGGCCTTCCAATTGCGGTCTTTAACACCGGCAGCTACATCATCTTTTATGGCGCCGAATTTAATGGATTTCTGAACTCTGTGATCTATCTTTTGAAGCATCAAGAATTCAAGGAATGTAATAGGCGGTTTATTTATAGGGTTAGGGGAAAGTCGCTGGTTTCTGAGAATCAAATAACGAGAGCGTTTGTGACGGTGAGAACTGTGCCATCATCAAATGTGGCTTCGTCGATTAGATAAAATTGAGTGGAAATATGATATTTATGTTTATTAACGTTTTTATTATCAAAGTACATAATAGAATAAACTTAAAGGGGATGTCGTTTGTGACTCTAATCAGGAAAATTTTTTTCTCCAAATTGGCTGATTTTTGGTACTCGGGGGGTTTCGGGCACGAGAAATCGATTGGCGCAAGTCCTGAGTTCCAAAAAATTTTTTGTGACCCTCCATCGAGGTAGCCCATGCAAATTTTTCAAAAATTCAAATTTTTAAAAAAACTCAAGTCCCGAGTTCCAAAAAATTTTTCATGGCCCCTATCGAAGTACCCCATGTTCGAAAACCTCAAGTACCAAAAATCAGCCAATTTAGAGCTAAAATAAAAAAAGTTGAAAAAAATTAATTTTTTAACATGGAATACCCATGTTCATGACCCCGATAGGGAGTCATGAAAATTTTTTCGGAACTCGGGACTTGAGTTTTTGAAAAAATTTGAATTTTTGAAAAATTTGCATGGGGCATGACACACCAAAATGCCGAAAAGGTGCAGGCAAGGGTCAAAATTTAAAAAAATTCGTCAATCAAATCAGCTCGCCGAGCGCTTCAAAACGAGTACCATATGATATATATTTTGGGGGTTAGCCCCATAACGATTGGCTAACGTGCTCGGTCTTCACACATAAGACACGGGTTCGATCACGCACCCAAAAGTCTTTTTTCTCCAAAATTTACGACCCCCTCGACCCCTCGGCACAACCTTCCGACATTGCCCTGTTGTCACGACACCCCGCAGCCCACGTGTGGTTCATATGATTGTAACTTACTGGACTGGCCCTTTAAACCATAAAAATTGTGTGTATTTTTAAATAGACCTTAATTGCTTGATTTAATTGCTTTATCGCATTCTTTTTTGCCCTTATCTATACTTTCAAAACATTCTATGCTATCAGCACAATACTTCTTGTACGAAACTGAAGCTTTTTAACCTACAAATTTTGTGTTTTTCGAATTTGCCTAACATTCTTTATTTTACGAGGTGTAGAAATTTTCATATAAAAGTGCGCATAGAAAGAGGCATTTAAACAGTTTTATAAAAATATGCATCGCCTCATTCTGTTATTAATATTAATTTTCTGCCACTCTATATATGCTAGAGAAAAATGGACAGAAGCTCAAGCTAATGAATGGTACAGAAATATTCTAGCATCGAATTATATGGTTGTTGGTTCCAACTTCATGCCCACATATGCTATCAACCAACTTGAGATGTTCCAACCTGACACTTTTAACATTACAAGAATCGATGAAGAACTCTCATGGGCTGAAAATTTAGGAATGAATACCATGCGAGTTTTTCTACATGATTTGTTATATCAGCAAGATGCAACAGGGTTTAAACAGCGCTTAGATACGTTTTTGGGAGTCTGTGATAAGCATGAGATAAAGCCACTGCTTGTGATTTTTGATTCGTGTTGGGATCCACTGCCGAAAATAGGAAAACAACATGCTCCATGGCCAGGAGTTCACAATTCGGGTAATTTTTTTACTAAAAAGAGATTAGTTAGTTGAATGATAAGCATTGTTGTGATCAGGTAAAAACCCACCAGGCCTACCCACGGGCTGGATTATTTCAAACCCATGCATCTGCACAGCGACCTGGTGGGTAAAACTTTTTTGAAAAATTTTGACTGGTGGGTAAAAAACCAAAGACCCACCAGTCAAAATCATAAAAAAATCACCCTTATGTAATTTTTGGCCGCCTTCGGACAACTAAAACATAAGAGGGCCCTTAGGATTTTTCCTGCCTTCTTTTTTGTGCACAGATATAACTCGTACAAAAATGGACGGGATTAGCCCGTGCACGTGCTCGAGTTTCGTTTGTGCACGGTACACGGGTTTCAAAATTCCTAACCCGTGAAGGGGGGAGTAAAAGCCCACCAGTCCGACCCACGGGCTGGATTATTTCAAACCGTGCATCTGCTCAGAGGCCTAATTGTTGTAGTAGAGGACAAAAGATCATTTCATCATGATGTACTCTGTATGGTTGGTCGTTGATTTCGATCTTGAAAAAGTTTCAGATACGACACGCCTTCAAACTAAAATCGAAATTCTAGGTTGGGTACAATCCCCTGGTGCCGCAGCTTTAACCGATTCATCGCAATATCCACGACTAGAAGCATATGTTAAAGACCTAGTTGGCACTTTCGCTAACGATGCCCGAATCCTCGGCTGGGACGTATGGAACGAACCGGATAATGGCGGCGGCGGAGATTATAACACTAATCCAAGTAATAAAACAGCTTATGTAAACCTTCTTCTGCCACAAGTTTTCCAATGGGCACGTTCTGTCAATCCGATACAACCATTGACTTCTCCTTTATGGACAGGATTTTATAATAGCCCATTGTATGAAACGGAATTCATTCAACTCAACTACTCGGATGTGATTTCGTTCCATGGGTAAGCTTTAATTTTTACCGAGTGCTTCAAAGAATGGATTTTTTGAAGCTATTCATGCCCTCTAAGTTGATCCTGATCTTTGTCATTACACCTAGCGTAACTTTTTTATTTTTCGGTTTTGGGGGAGAACATGTTCTCCCCGTGCCCTTAGCAACACTTATGCCTCTCGGACAGGAACCCAAGGGCTTTTATTGTGCGAGAAGTGCTCAATTTCGGTTTCTGTTTTGGACCTATTAAATCATTTTCGATTCTGATTAACATTTTTTAGTTACGACGATGTAGATGTTTTTACAAAAAGAATCCAATTTCTACAAAAATACAATCGGCCTATAATCTGCACCGAATACATGGCAAGAGGAGTCGGAAGTCGGTTCGAAAATATCTTACCAGTTGGGCGCAATTATTCAATTGGTATGATCAACTGGGGTTTTGTCCAAGGCAAAACCCAAACATTTTATCCCTGGGACTCCTGGGCGAATCCATATATCGAGTATCAACCCTGGGTTTGGTGGCATGACGTTTTGCGATACGACGGAACCCCATATCAGCTTGAAGAAGTGAATGTTATTCAAAAAATCAAATGCAAACCTGGGTGGTATAAGTCACAGGTTATGAATAAATGCTATAAACTTTTTAATATGACAATGACTTGGACTGATGCAGAAAAAATGTGTAGGCTTAATGGAGGCACTGTTGCTAGTATTTCTAATACATTTGAAAATAATGACATCCAAAGTAAGGTTCTTTTTAATAATCAGATATGCCGAAAGACAGGATGTCGAAAGGGTGCATGGCTCACCGAGAGCTTCAAAACTAGTACCATATCATGGGATTTCGTGAGGTTTATCCATGACCGAGTGGCGAAGTGCTCGGCATTAACTCTTAAAGCGCGGATTCGATCCCGCACCAAAAAGTCCTTTTTTATTTTATTGTCAAAAGTTATAAAATTTTTGAATTTGAGGTTTTGCGGGACTGGTGAAATTAATTTTTAATTTACACTCTTGCCAGATCTTTTTCTTCTTTTGTGCGCTGTGTCCTGCCCCTCTCCCGTAGGCACTCTATTTGTACACTCCTGATCCCCTCTTGATGCACCATTGCTAAAGTTGCTATTTTAGGCTATATCTCAAAATCCAATAGCAATTGCGCAGGCGTATTAATTGGTTATGTAGCAAAGGCAGAATTCGGTCAAGGTAATTCTACAGATTGGTATTGGTATAATGGCGACAAAAGTGGATTTACGAATTGGGCATCAGGTTATACTTTTTAAGTGCTATTTCGAATATTAGTTGTCATTCTAGGAAATCCTATTAATGACCAATCTTCGTTTTGTGCAGCTTTGAGTCAAGCCAATGGACAATGGACGAGTAAATCGTGTGATATACCTGTTTGCCATCTTTGTCAAATTAATTTGATATGATATACATTATTAAAAAATTTATATTGAATTCGAATTTTACTCTAGTTCGATCTAACCTAACAGGCCCAACGTTGCTTAACACTCGGGTGGTTGTTCAATCTGTTGGTACATTTTAGTAGATTTTTGCATGCTGAACAAAACGCAAAAATATTTTTTGAAAAAAGTGCTCCTGAAGGGGTCTACGACCCAATTTGTATGACGTACCATGTTTTGGTCATGTATTTACTATTTCAATCCTAATTTTTTGTAGGAATTGTTTTAGAAAATGTATAACCACTCATTGGGCCAAATGGAGAAATTGTTGGGAACAAAATTTTCGACTAGAGCCATTTCTTTGAATTTTTGGCTCTGTCGGGAACATGATTTTTTAAGAAAAACCTAATTTTCGACCACATTTTCTATTACATAACCTCACATACTCTATAAAAAAGTTGTAGCCCGTGTTCCCAGCTTTCAAACTCCATCAAGATCATCGAGATTTGATTTAACCATCAAGAGTCATGCCCAAAATACTAAAGTGTAAAAACCTGCGGAAGGTGCAAATTTCCTAGAGGCCAAAATGGGCATTTTTTAAGGTTGCACATCACTTCTAATGCATAATTGTGTTTCTTTTGGGCCCAATTTAGGATATTTTTTATATAAAAACAAAATCAAATTAAAAAATGATGGCAATTTCATCATAAAATAAGCATTTTTCATCTTTTTTAGATAAATTTGTCAAAATTTTGCATCACTCTGCTTCACATTTTGGGTCATATCTTGGCATAGGTAAAGTTCTATGACTTGATCTTGGTACCAATTGAAAGCTTGGATAACAGGCTTCATTTTTTAATTCTTTGTAAAATTCAGAAATCATCGTAATGATGTCAAAAATCATTATTTTTAAATTGATGATTTTTTCAACTATAGACCTTGTCGAAGATTTGAATTTTTCTAAGTAATGAAACAAAAACTTGTATAAAGTTAATATAGCATCTTGTAGCGCAGGAGTCCAGCATTCCAATGAGTGGTTATACATTTTCTAAAACAATTCCTACAAAAAATTAGGATTGAAATAGTAAATACATGACCAAAACATGGTACGTCATACAAATTTGGTCGTAGATCCCTTTAGGAGCACTTTTTTCAAAAAATATTTTTGCGTTTTGTTCAGCATGCAAAAATCTACTAAAATGTACCAACAGATTGAACAACCACCCGAGTGTTAACTTGATAGATCGGGTAGCCAACTTCCTTACCCCATGCACTATGAAGCGACAACTTTTTCCCTATCTTCTCGTGAAACAGACTATATTTGTGGAACAGTGGCGATTTAAAATTTTTGGAGTAACAAAAATGCTTCATTGTTTTCATGAATTTTTATAATACACGTTGGCCCATAAAAATCTGATTTTTGCACTTTTGTTCAAAATTTTTCAAGTTTTTTAATTTTTCACAAAAATAACCCTATAGGGGGTTTTTCTATACGAGAAATTGATTGCACGCATTTCCGAACCTTGAAAACGTTTCCCTGATTAAGGGATGAGGCATATGTATTGAAGCGAAAATAGGCTAATACAGGGTCAGGCAAGAGTTTAAGGTAATATGCACAATAAAGGTTCGGCAATACACGCAATCGATTTCTATCATTGATAAATCCCTATTAGTGAAATTTAAAAAAATTTAAAAATCGAAAAATCCGGCTTTTATGGAACACCCTGTATCAACAAAAAGGAGTTTTTTCAGAGATTTGCGATTAACTTTTTATTTAAGCGAAAACTTGCTGTAGATGTCTATATAAAAGTTGTAGGGCAAATCACCTATAATAAATACTACACCACCTTTCTTATGAGTGATCAATAAAGTCTCATTTCAATTCCTACAGGGAGTTATGGCCAATTTACTAAAATGCAAAAATCTTGAGCACACTCATACAAGATAACACTGTATGCATCACCGGCACGCTTTTTTCAAAAAATCATAGCTCAGGCGACAAGTGTTAAACGGTTCGAGTGGGCTCCAAGTTGAATTTATTTAATGAGATTAACACATGGAAAAAGTTTTAAAAGTCATTTCGAGTCAATTCGAGGACGCTCAAAAATTCAAAACCTTGTCTGAAGCTTGAAAACCCGATTTTATGTTGATTTTTTGAATTTTCTAAAAATTTTATTCCTTGAATTAGGGTTAGAGAAATTTTTTCATGCCTTGAAAATGCGCGCAATCGATTCCCCGACTAGAAAACCCAATAGGGTCGAAAATTTCGTCAAAAATCGACTTCTATAACCAAATATCGAAATTTTAAAATTCATTTGCAACATTGAAAAACACCAATTTTTATACAATTCGATTTTTGACGAAATTTTCAACCTTTCTAAGGTTTTTGTAAGCATTGATCGCGAATCTGGCGTTATTTTTGGCCTCAAAAAATCCTTCACCATAATTCCCGTTACAGTCAACAACACATATCACCAAAATATTATAAGAGATTCAATAACAACTGTTGATGAAGTGAACTCTTTGAGAGGTGCATAGTGGAGAACAGTCTTGATAAATAAGGCTTCTTGGAACGATTAGATTTCACGTCCCCTTTATACAAAACTATGCTCTAACTCGCCACAGAAACACCACTAATCACACAAATGAAGATCCCCCTAGCATTCGTGAGACATGAGACAATTCTCGCACAGGCTAGGAGAAGCGTAGATAGAAAAATAACCGAAGAATTCCTAATTTCAGAGCTAAAACCTCCCTTAAACGGAAAGGATAAAATGGAAGGCATTGATTTCCTAAGTTGAAAATTTATGCTGTTGTTTATTCCTTTTAACTTTGTTTTATAACTTATGAATTTTGTGTGATTTTTGACTACACCATGTAATTTTTAGTTTTGCTGAAGAAGGTATTAAACACCGAAACGTCCAAAATAAAAGTTTATTCAATTATTATATACATGAAATTTGGTCATTCCAAGAAGCCTTATTTATCAAGATTAAAAACTTTGTTCTTGTAAGCGCTATTATCATCCTTACTTTGGCTTAGTGTTCCTCTTTGTTTATGGAGCTGATCCAGATATTACATAATCAACTTGTTGGTGGCTTACCTCCCCCCCCCCCAACATGATTACGTAATATCTGGATGACCACTTAGCCAGCTTTTGATATTGCCCATTTGTCTCGGCTTACCTGGAAAATATTATTTTCAAAATATTCCAGCTATTCAGGAATTGTTAGCATCGTTTTCTCCAGTAAAGTTTTTTAAACTCAAAAAATAAAAGAGTTTTTAGTCACCTACTGCACCAACTTGATAATATTCATTCAACAATTTATCCACACCAAGAAACATCAAATCCACGCCCAAAAACGAATGACAAAAATTCCAAACAAAATTTTCATGACCGTCTCTCTGACGTTGCTATGCTATAACATATTTTATGTCTTCCCTACAATAATGCAAATGCTGTACATATTACACGTGTACAAACACCCCCCTAAAATTTTGACTTTCTGCGGGCGGCAAAACATAAGGGGGGAATAAGGTGATTTTTTTCGATTTTTTCAAAAATCACCTTGGTCTCCCCCTTATGTTTTTTTCGAAAATTCTCCAAAATTTTGGGAAAAACATAAGAGGGACCAAGGTGATTTTTTAAGATTTTTTCAAAAATCACTTTGGTCCCCCCTTATGTTTTATCGCGCGATGGGATGAAGTTTTTTTGTTTACGGATCGCCCGCAGCCCGCGGGTGAAATGAGTCTCGACCGCAATTTTTTTGGCCTAGGGGTTGCGGGCAACTCCCCCCCCCCCGAAATTCGGGTGGGGGATTTGTACACGTGTGGCTCCCCCATGATTATTTGCGCCGATAGGTGCGAAATTTTTTTGTTGAAAAACACTCTTTTAAGCTAAAAATGCTTTAAAAAATTATGATTTTTGTTAAAAAAAAATAGGAAATTTTTGCGACTTATCCACAGCTCGTAGGCTGCAGGCGAAATGAGTCTCGCCCACCAAATTTGCAGCGAAACTCATTTTGGCATGCGGGTTGTGGGCGACCCCTCCCCCCGAAATCTGTGGAGAGGGGTTGTACACGTGTGGTACGTATATCTTCGCCTTCCAATTGCAATATTTAACACTGGTAGCTACATTATCTTTTATGGTGCCGATCTTAATGGATTACTGAACTCTGTGATCTATCTTGTCAAGCATCCAGAATTCAGGGAATGTAATAGGCGATTTATTTATGGTGTCAGAGAAAAGGCTATAGTTTCTGAGAAAAATAAAACGAAGACATTTATGACAATGAGAAATATCCCATCATCAAATGTGGCTTCATCGAATAGGTAAAATTGAGTGGAAATAAGATATTTGTGTTTGTTATTGTTTATTATAAAAGTACATAATCCTATTACATTAAACGTGTAATGTTTATGAGAGATGATCTCGGGAATAAAAGAGTTTTTTAGGCCGAGACGATCTAGGGAACGAGTGATTTAAACTGCCGACGCTAAAAAAAGTTGTAGGGGATGATGAGAGAAGACAATTGATACCAAAATCATCGAAATTAGAACCTTTTTTTTCAAATAGTTCTCCAAATCGGCTGATTTTTTGTATTCGGGGGTTTTCGGATATGGGTAACACGAACTCGAATGAATTTTTGAATTTTAACCGTAGGAAGGGGTCGAATCGGAAATTTTTTTAAACTTCATAAATTTACACATGTGTAAAATTTACACGTATGTAAAACTTTCAAAGAATAAAAAATTCAACTTTTAAGTAGGTTTCGGAGCGCTCGGAAGCGCCGCTTGGAGTCACTCTCGAAGAAACCATGAACGCAGAGCACTCGGCTCCCAGTACTATAATGAATTTAATATAGAGTATTTCCAACTTGAAAAAAATTCATCTATAGTGCATGAGCAAGTGGTGCAAAATTCATCTTGAACGAGGAAGGTTCAATTCCCTGAGGTTGAAATGTGTTTTTATTGAATCAAAAAATCTGTTAAAGTAAACCCCTTCAATATGAATTTTGGTCATTTGCTCGTGAACCATGAGTGATGAACTTTTTCTCCTGGCGGGAAATTCCCTATATGTTACATTTTTATCTTAATTCACATAACAACGCAGCCCACGACAATCTTGAGCATAACCAACTCGAACTTCTTCACAGGCATAATAACCGACCTAAAATATTCTTTAATTGTTGTGATCTTCTAAAAATTAGTTGCATCGACAATCAGTCGACCTTTCACTTTATTTTACAATGTTACAATAAATCAGGCTTTTCGTGTTAATACTCGCGCTAGAGATGGCCAAAAAGTTACGAAAATCGTAAACGTTGAAAAATGTAAAAATTTTTAAGAAAAAGCATTTATTTTTATATTATTAGTGTTTTTCTAAAGGAAAAAAAAATTAATTCTGAACTTTTTTCTTCGTATAAAATTTTACGAGAGTTTCGATTCGTAAAATTTTTTACGAAAAATTGAAAAAAATAATTTGCCATCATTTATATATATTCGGGAAATTCGTGAAAAATGGAGCATTTTTTGATTTTACAGTAAATTCTGAATCGTTATCGTTGTCGAGATAATTGCGTTTGAAGTTGGCGATTTTTGGAATTGGTTTTGAATTTCCCGCCAAAACCTTGATTTTCACATTTTCAGGGTCTTAGCGGGAAATTCAAATTCAAAACCAATTCCAAAAATCGCCAACTTCAAACGCGATTATCTCGACAACGGTAACGATTC